>CAMTDV010000047.1:20000-22500 GCA_947069175.1 Scalesia atractyloides | reverse complement strand
CGAGGAAGGCGTTAGTGGTTTATGGTCCATAATGCTAATCCCTCTTTTTGTGCTACTCCTACTCATAGGGCGGGAAGAAGATAAGAAAAGGCCAAGTGTTCTCTTGGTTTCCCAACCTGTTGCTTCTAAAGACTGCCCTCTCTCGGTTGGATGTTGGTCCAGCCTACTACGAGGATCCCGTATCTAGCAACCCAACCTATACAAAGGGCATCCATCAAAGCCACTTTACTAGATTGGAGCTATGAAGCTTACCTTCTTTTTATTAAAAAAAGGGAAAGGGCTTTTTCAACTGGTGCGCAGTAGCGCACTTCCGTTTTCCCTTTACTAGTAGGGGTCCGTGATTCCTATGCCGCCGCCTTTCCTGGTCCTTTTCTTTTAGTGCTTCGACCCGAAGCGATAGCTTCTAGCTAGTTCAGTGGATAAGATGGCTGCGCTCCAGCTCACTCAAGAATGGGACGGCAGTGGTCCGCCGGCAAGCTCGTTCTAATCTTGGACGAAGTACATTGGAATCCTGAAGCACCACCACGAACGCTACCGCGCGTCCCCTGCGGTGCGGTAAGGCACCACCCTGTTGTGCCAGCAGCCAACTCTGGCGTGTCAGCTTAGTTATCCTCATCAAACCACTTACTTGATGTCTAGCTTCCCAACTGGTAGACGGTTCCTTTTCTCCCCAGATCAATGAAGAAGGGAGAACTTGATTCTTCCGAAGAACCGGAAGGAAGCGCTCTGCCGGGGCGGGGGGACGGGAAAAGAAATGCCTCCGAAGAAAGAAATTGGAGTTCCCAATGCTTCTCCTAGCTCAACGAGATGTGCCAACCTCGGGATGCTTTACTCCTAACCCCACAAGGTTCCGAGACGGAGCTTAACCTGAGTCTCGGTTAAGAAGGCGATGACCTATGTTTCACACGGCACACGATTCCATGGATAGTTTCATTCGAGATCGTGATGGAGGACATAGCCTACGATCATCGGCTTTGATCATTCCACTAGGCATTTGATTAGGACATTGCACAATGATCCGAACACTTTGTCAACGGCTTTGTGGTGATCAACCTATTACTAAACATTCTTATGCCTTTTGTTCACTATATGGCATCACAGTCTATTTTCTTTCTATTACTATCTTTCTAGGTAAAAAAACTGGATTAATAGCTTTTCGAAACTCTTCTCTTGCTTGCTTCATCTCGCCTGATAGTATGGCATTCAGTGACAGTAACAAGGCAGTGTTCGCGCAGTCCTATGAGATAACCAGTAGAAAGTAGCCTCAACGTTTTCCAATAAGAAACCTTACCACACCTTGAAGAGAAGCTCGGGTCAGTCCAACTCTGAGTTCTTCGGCATTCATTCGTCTTTCTTCCTCCGACCGAGTAAGAGTCATTCTAGGTTAGGGGCTCTGGTTAAGACACTAAGATCTCTTTCTTTCATACCACCAAGAAGCCTAGCTACTTTCTTTATCGGTGACTAAAAAAAGAACACTTTCGCTAGCATTTCTTTTTCACAGCTTCAGTAATAGGCTCTCTTTTCTCTAGCCCGAGCTGGCACTCCTAAAGCAGTTAACCATATGTGGGATTTTTCCCAATATCCTGCCTTCCTAGATTAAACTTTCAAGCAGTCAATCAAGCAGGCTGCTATTCCATAGATGGCATAGAGCTCTTACACAGCGTCTAATAGGCTAGCTGAACTAGAAAGATTTGGTTTACCCTTACCTTTGGTATAGTGCTTTCATCTTTCACTTCTGCTCTGTCTTATTAACTTCTGTCTGATCTCATAGAACTTCAATTGAGGCTTTAGTTCTGATCTGTGCTAATCTTACAATCACCGACTCGAAATCGGGGGTTTTGTCGGGGAATCGGTGTCTGGTGGTGCTACGAGATGGCTATTTATCGAATAGAAGAATGGATCCGCGGACCTATTGATTGACCATAGATGCGAACCGATCGACCGCTACCTAAGAGAAGATAAGTAGTTCTTCTATCGTTCAAGGGCAAGGGGAGAACATGTAGCGGCTTGCCTAGATCTCGTATTTCCCACGTAGTCCGTCGAAAAACCAACAATTCTCCTCTCAAAGTAATAGAGAGATCCTTTTCTTTTTCCGGTATGTAGCTCCGCGAGCAAGGAGCGCATCATCAGAGCAGGGCGAAAACGAACATAGGATCTGGCCTTTTTCTTCTTTCTTTTGCTGCTGATCTCACATCGAGAGCAGCCCCTTCGTGTTCAGGATGATCGGACAGAGATCTTCCCCCGACTCTGATAAATCGGTCAAGCGGGAGGCTACCCTCGACTTACCTCTCTCTATAAAACTCCCTCCCCGGAGGAGAGCATAAGCTCCAGGATGAGTATGTCCTGGATTACCGGATTCATTCTCGTCCTGATCCACCATGAAATTTTTTTTCGAAATAAAAATGATAGGAGAGGCCTCGTAATGATCTTTGAGAAGATCACAAGGTGCTGAACAGGATAGGGGGGTATGTAGGTTTTTTGAAAAGGATGCTCTTCTCAT
>CAMTDV010000047.1:0-15000 GCA_947069175.1 Scalesia atractyloides | reverse complement strand
CTATGGAGTCTTCGACCCCAAAGTATGTGTCTGCGGGTGGAAGCAGCGTGGTGAGGGGGATGGGTGGCGCTCCCTTACCGATCAGTTTGGATAGCTTCCCTTACCGATCAGTTGTATTATAGAAAGAAGAAAGAGGTCGATAGAAATGAAATCAGACTAGCAGCAATCTTCAATTCTGATCTCATATTAGGAGAGGAAGTGGACTAGGAAGGTAAATCAGTTTAGAAGGTGAAAAGGTTTGATTGATAACAAGGGCAGGAAAGATTCATTAACAAGGGAATCGCGAACCAGAAGTGCTCGAAAGACGACCTCAACACAAGGAGAATGGATGAGGATTCGAACAAGGTGGGATCCAAACAGAGGGAATAGAGGATTAATAACACAGTCTTAAAGCAAGTCCCAAGAACGAGGAGAAAGAAGATAGCCCAAAGCGATGAAGCCCCATTAAATAGGCAGGAGTAATTACTTAAATAAAGAATCAAGACTAATATTTACCAATGCCTTTGTTTAGCCGATCACGAGATTAGAAATTCAGCACAGCTCGACACTCGACAACAGGCGTTACATCCCCTCGATCCGATTATACAGGCTAGCAACAAAGCTGCAGGAGATGCGGAAACCCCTCAAAACTCAAGGAAAAAGGCTTCCTCCGAGGAGTTACAGATCGATTAGACTAGCTCTAGTACAGGATCTGATTACTATCCGAAAAACTAAACAACCAGAACGAGAAGCAACGCTTTTATTGAACGCTGTAATCAAAGAAAGAAAAAAAGGCGTTACCTATGCCGCTATTTAGCCAATCACGATAAATTCAGCACTGGTCGAAAAAGGCCGACGTCCCATCAGGCAACCTCCTCTTGTTTGATTCCGTGCACGAGTAACTTAAAGGGGCTTTTCGGCCTCATAGAATAGCGAAACGGCCCGCTCTTACCCTTAAGCATCGATCCTGAGCTAAGGAAGAGTGACAGGCGGAAGGGGGATTCTGACTAAGACTAGCACCGGATTCTCCACATCCGGAATGATCACACTTTCATTCTTTAATCGGATTCCTTCTGAAGTAGGGGATTTTCCCACTACTAGAACGAGGACAGGCCTAGCTACTTTGCAAGCATTCCAGGCTAGAGCGTCCTCCACGACCTTCTCACGGCCACCCGTAACCCCTCTCCGGAAAGGAAATGCCCTTAAAGAAGAAGCTTGATGACGCTCACAGACGAAGTACTGATTCTTATTCTTCTTCTCTAATTAGGGATTCGACCTCCCGCTAGCATCGAAAGAAAAGTAATAAGGCTTCCCGGCTCACCTGAGAGTCTATCACCCTTCGCTCCTCAACAAGGGCTATAGCAAGTAGAGCTGGTAACAAAGTCCCAGGAATACCCGCAAGAACCAGTAAAGAGACCTCCTACTCCAGCATCATGATTCGGTTCCACTGAACACTTGACCAATAACATTGGCCTAGATATATATATACATGAGGCCAACTGAAAAACATGTATACACATCAAATAAACTAGGATGTAGGATTTTGTGGATGATTCGGCATCCTTTCTTAATTGCGTATATAACGGTAGCCCTTCCTAAATAGTTTTTGAGTAGGCTAGGAAAGAAAGAAGAAAGGGATAGAGCTCTGAAATAGTTAACTCAGAGCTGGGGTGGGAACCCAATCGATGTGTCACAAGAAGGCAGTGATGAAGTTGGTGATTGTCGCCTGTTAGTGTTAGAGATTCAGATAGAGGAATGCAAACTAGCAAACTGCTCTACCAGCGGAAAGAGAGAGAGAGCCAATACATGACAGGGGGGAGAAGTTAAGCAGGTTTCTTAGACGGAAGGTTCTTAGTCTAATCGGAAACAGAACCCATCTGTAACCACAATGACTATATGCTTAACACACCTTCAGATCGAAGAAGGAACTTTTTGGAATGGGAATGGATGAAGCAGGGTGGAGGAATGGTCAACTCATTAGGCTCATGATCGAAGACTACAGGTTCGAATCCTGTCCCCGCCTAATCACTTGAGATCTTTTTGGGGTGGTAAAAGTTGTGTTGCCAGCTAGCGAATGTATGATTCCTAGTTCGATCCAAAGGGTATAAATTCCTTACTCTATCAAGTAAAGAGCTTCGCCCCTTAGTCTCACTATGTTCAACTAAGCCACTTCGTACCTTAGAAAAGACTGGGAGCTCTAGCTCATTTCTATTTCCAGGGGACTATATCGAGAAAGATAAAGGAGTAGCGCAAGCTAGACGAGCATAGAGAAGGTCTGTAGAGGAGTTTGAGTCCTGATACTACGCTAATTCTTTGAATTCTATTAGTTTACTCAAGAATTGCTCAATGAATCTGTTGATTTGAAATCAAAGGATGGTCTACGATCAGTAGAAGAGTCGAAGAGAGGGTTTCTATTTCTATATCCCCACAGGACTCTGTTTAGACGCTCTTCTTTTCATCCCTATAGGGATTGATTGAAAACTATCCTTAGTTAGGGCTTGTGCTATTCCTTTAGTCCACACCTCTGCTCTGGGGACTACTTTCAAAGAAAAGGGCTATTCTAAAGAAGAAAGAAAGCCACGAGAGCCGCTTGTCCAGCCAGTTAGCAGCTAAGGAGCTACTCTAGAGTTCCTTCCAGTCGGGAAAGAGTTAGCTTAAGCTTAAGACCAGTCAAGTCAAGTAAAGGGTAGGGCAGATGTAGTCGATACACGTCTACACGAGACGAATTTAGTCGATGTCGATATGGATTGAGCGCTGCTTTCCCGCTTGTAGACACTACTGTAGTCTTTGGTGATTCGTCACTACGAAAGAAACTGGTTTTTGCCTCTTCCATACTGGGCTGGGTTATTTCTGCTTTATGGCTTCTCTTCTAATTTAAGCACATCGATGAAGGAAGGGAGGCCATAAGCGGCTATTGGATAGAGAGCTTTTAGAACACTGTAGATCCGTCGATACTGCTTTTTACGCTGTCTTCTCGCTTGCCTGCATAGGACGACAGCTTCCGGCTATCAATGAGTCAAAGCCCGAGGGTCTTAGAGAAAGACCAATAGAAGGAGTTTTGTGACACTGAATTACGCCTTCTTTTCAAGCCTTTCTCTTTCAAAGAAGGCGCAGCCAGTGAGCTAGGGTTCTGTATCAGTCTCCACCCTTGTTTTTCTAATAAGGCCAGATTCAATAAGATCTATTTATAAACCAACCCCTTCCCTTTTTATAAATAAGCACATATGATCCCTTCTCAATGCCTGTTTTCTTACTTTCATTTCTATTGTAAATAGTAGTCAACGGCTCGCTCAAAGGAAAATCTAACAAGCCAATGTTTGCATTCAGGCGAGTGCATAGCCATCGATCTCGAGTGATCCCAGTCTATGATCTAGAGTCCCTAAGAAATTACTGTAAGATGTGAATGATGCTTTTCTTTTGACTTTCCCTAAGATGAAGCTAGAGTCATCAAAGTCCATAGTCGATGAAGAAAGAATGATTTAGTTCCGATTCCGTGTCTTCATCTTTTCTAGAAAAAGGCTTCCATTTCTCTACTAGAGTACGAGATCAATTCAAAGAGGACTAGATTGACCCTGAGAAAGAATATTTTTTGGTAGAATGCTAAACTGAGAAGGCTAAGTAAGCAATGAATTGCGGAGAAAGCTCTTTTTTTTTTTCCCTTAACTTAGTATAAGTAAGAAAGACAGTCCGATTTCCTATGCCGAAAGATCGATCTGGTTTAGCGCTTTTCATTTTTATTTTTTATAGCACTGTAGTTGCATAAGCAAAGCCGAATATTTGTTACAAATCTAGATCCTGCACTCTCATCTCTAGTCTCTAGCTATCATCTTAGTATATCAAATATATCTTGTACTTTCTTGGGCCTAACTAAGAAAAGAGAACAAAAGAAAAAAAGCAAAAGCAAATATGACTTTCAGCCAGGCTGCTTCATTCAAGTCTAGGCCTTAGGCAAGACTTATCAATCGAGCAGTTATAAAGCAGTTTAATCGCATTTATCGTCTCTCACTTAGCTCTGATCTGGTGTCGTCGCTCACAGTCCAAGAAGAGTAGTCTTTTCGTTGGCTAGTGGGATTACGCTTAATGGGATAGACCGATCATTGCTTCCTTCTTATACTACAAGCCAGCAAAGAAGTAGACTCATTCCTTTTTCACTGGCTAACATCATAGGGATATTCGATGTTTAATGAGATAGTATAGTTCTAGACTAAAGCTAGCAAAAAACAAGACTGAGGTCGATAGGGGCATTACTAGTAATTGCTAAGGTGCTTTATGAAGTATTAACCACGCTCATCTCCAGTCGCCTTTGTGATTTCATATACTATTCCCGTATGTCATATCACTTATTCAATCTTGCTATACGTCCAAGCTCTCCCCCCATGATCAGATCAGATAGCCCTTTGGGCAACCAACCCATTTCGCTCTATCATTTCTTCTTTCTTTCCTAACCTACTCAAAAACTATTGAGGAAGGGCTACCGTTATATACGCAATTAAGAAAGGATGCCGAATCATCCACCGAATACTTTGTTTCTTCCTCTGCTGCCCCGGGAGAGTGAGTTTGTATGCCTGTTGGGTCTTTTCCTGGCTTTCTCACTAGGCAAATTCTCAAGTCGATGCTCATATAACTGCATTTTGATACTCTCACTTTTCCCTTCGATGAGCTGATCTTTCATTGCAAAACTGATAGCTTATATAACTGCGTTTTGATACTTTTTTGAAGACGAGAAAGAGTTAGCAAAAGCACTTTTCATCTTCGTCACTTCGGGATGGGGGGGTGTTACCCTATCTCTCGAGTAGTAAGAGTATGTGAAGCCTCCAACTACTAAAAAAAGAAGTATACTACTTCGTCAGGTGCCAGCCAGTTAGTTATACCCTTTCAATCAAAAAGTTCAGTAAGTCAGTTTTCTCTTCCGCTTTCAATAAAGAAGTAAGAAAGTTCGACCTTTGTCGGCTAGCTAGGAAGGCTAAAAGCTAAAAGCAAAGTCCCCGTAACTGCCTGCGAATGAAGAGCGTTCCATTTCACTCGGGCAACTCCAAGAGAGGCCGATGAAAGAGCCCACCTCGGATCAGCATAAGATCAGGAATAGAAAGTGTGCAGTGCGCCTATTCCCTGACTAATGAGATAGCCCGTGCAAGCTTTTAGAATCCAATTCCATTCAATGCCTACCATATCTCTTTCTTTTCCCCACTCTATTGATCCGGATTGGAACTGACCTGGAACCGAACTACCACACTACGTCCTGCTGCTGCTTCCCTGGTCTGACTGGAACTATTACTAAATGAGATTTCCTGGACCACGTTGATGGTACCAGCTTGAGTGAAGGAAGTTGTAGTAGAAAGAAGAAGGCATCGTTGCCCAACCAATCAGATCAGTCTCCGGGGAAAAACATGGCAAGTCCTGATCTAAAGATGTTGCTTGGAGAAGGTGGCAAAAGAGCGAAGCGAGGGTCCGAAGGAGGCAAGATGGAAGAAGTGGAAGTTACCTTAGCCCCTAAAACTAGTTGGAAGAAGAATCTGCCCATCTTTTTTCATGATGAATCGAGGGGAACCTGATAGAAAATATGGCACGAAGACTGCCCGAAAGGGGGTCTCATCTCTCACTGCAGCACTTGCCACCTACCCCTGAAATGGTTGAGAAAGTAGATCTGGTGAACGAACCAGCTTGAGTGAAGGTTATTATTCCAGTACCAAGTTCATATTCTAATTGAAGGATCCACAAACGATACTGAAAGTCGAAGTGGACTACAACTCGATCTCGTGATTGCTCGGGTCTTGTAACATCCTGTTGCTGCCTATTTAACTAACGCTCTCTCTTGACCGGCTTGGCATTGGGGAGCGAAGCGATCGATCTTGTTTAACTGAGGTGCTCACTAGGTCTTTCAAAATGGTAGCTTCTTTCCCGTCTTGGTCCGTGTCGAAGAGAAAGAGCGGGTTCCCGCTCATAGATGGGGAGAGATTGGCAAGCTCCGCACCAGGATATCAAAAACTGCAGAATGCCACACCAGTGCAAGAGCAGGAAAGAGTGGATCAGTAGTTTTGGTATCCGTGAACTGAGCATATTATACATCTTAAGCTTTTCTATCCTTCTAGCCCAAGTGAGACTCATTTCCTTTTTCTCAGTAGTGAATGGATTCATTTACGGAGGTTCTTTTTCGTCTGTTTCTGGGGTCATTTTGTTGATTGTCTTAGTTTCGGTAGAGATAGCACTCTTCTGTTTATCTCTTTCATTAGAGGAGACTCTGAGAGTGAGTTTACGCCTCTTCTTATGAATTTGATCATAAACCCATATATTGACTGGATCCATTTTCATATAATCTTGAACTGTTGTAAAGTAATCAGATTGATAGATCACTGGGCGACCCCCTGCTGATGCCAACTAGCCTATACTACTCTTGATCAAACGGATCAAACATACCAGGCCTCTATATTCCTTATTCCAGAACTCAAAGCAGACCTTTGCAAGAGTGTAGCTCTCCTTACGAGTGATGTACTGAGAGAGTTTTTCCTTGATATCGTTGGTAGTGCTCATGAGAGATTTTCCATAGATTATAGGCATAAAAATGGCTTTTATGAGCTTACGATCAAGGTGACTGCTAACAATAGCAAATAGATTCCCTTCTATATCATCTGAGAATTTCATGAAATCAAGCAGCTATTTGAGGATATGAACATAAATATCATTGATATGATTAGGATTTTCTTTATCAGGGATGAGATTCGTATGTTTTGCAATCTTTTCATTCAACAAGAACTAACTCATGATCTGATACGCACTTGACGATGCATCTTTGGTTAGAGGGATGTTCGTTTTGATTCCATCTATGTGCCAGCCGTTACCTTCCTTTCAGATAGGTACTTCCCTGCGTACTATACTTATCTAATTCTAGTTTCAAGCCGAACAGGAATAGGAATCTCGATTTCTTACTAAAGCTAGCGGCTTGACTTGGTGACCGACATAAGACTCGACTTGTTAGATATTACGGAGGTTTAGTGAGCGCCATGCCGAATTTCTCTACCATTTTCTTCTTTTTCACTTTGGCCAATATGAGTTTACCTGGTACTAGCAGCTTTATCAGGGAATTTCTCATCTTAGTAGGAGCTTTCCAAAGAAATAGCTTAGTAGCCACATTAGCAGCGCTTGGGATGATTTTAGGCGTGGCGTATTCCCTTTGGCTATATAATCGTGTGGTTTCTGGGAATTTAAAACCGGATTTCCTCCATAAATTTTCCGATCTAAATGGTAGAGAAGTTTTCATATTTATACCTTTTCTTGTTGGAGTTGTTTGGATGGGTGTTTACCCCAAAGTGTTCCCGGACTGCATGGATACATCCGTAAGTAACTTAGTGCAACATGGAAAATTTCATTGAGAGGAATCAGCAAAGAAAAGAAAAATGCTCAATGAAGCGCTCAAGAGACCCTACATCCTTATTGAGCAGGGCTAGTCAGCGCCTTCCCTTAATGAAAGACGTGGTAACAGTCTTGACTTTAAGGATGAGGGGAACGTCTCTTTCAAAGCTTTAGTGCGGTTTCAGCGGTTGTCGTTTCAAGTATGCCGTTTTGGTGGTATGACCTCACCTGACACATTAGCGGATTCACCTCCAACATCAGTTCCATTCCAAGTGTGCCTTCTGCCTTGGCAACACCAGAATGACAAAACAAAGCCATTTCTGGAATCTAGTGTTAGCCAACGATCGCTGGGACGCAGTGCATCAGCCAAACCCATTTGACGTGAGGTTCCTTTCTTCAAGGCCGATTTGGGGGTCTTTTTCGATAGTTCACCACGACAAGTGTGAATTCAATCCGCTTCACTCACATTATAAGCGCTTCCTGAATTACATCCATCCTTGACAAGCGTTTGAGAGTTCTAGCATGACGACGGCCTTAAGGGAAGGCGGTAGGTGTCCACGGTAAGCAGCTTGTCCAATTGTGCATGCATTATAAAAGTTCCATTCGTTGTGACCCGGGCACGACGTTAGAGCGAGCTCGCCCCGAAGTACACAAAATACCGGCTGGTACAAAGCAGGTCAGGAAGCTTGACATGACAGAAGTTCGAGTCGAACCAGACTAGTAGATAGTGGGGCGATTGGGAGTGAGGATTCGTTTCACTATGTTCAACTCATTCGGTAAGCCTCGTAATCTATGTGAAGGTTCGTAAAAATAGTGAAAAAAGGAATCCTAAAGGAGTAGGAACTAGCTTGAATTAAAGGGGAGAAGACAAGATGGACTGGCTATCGACTTTGCTAATGAATGAGACTCTTCTTCAATTTATTGGGGCGTACTTCATACTACAGCAGGCCGCAACCGTTGGGGAAAGCCTACCCAATGAGGTACACTTGGGGTAAGAACGCAAGGAACTCCTTTGATATCGGCTTCAAAGCTTTTTCACTGAAATCCAAACCAGGAAATGAGAACCAGTACCACACCCCGTACTGGCACTACACACCCTCCCGAACGAACTAATTCCAAGAAGGTTTCTCATTTGCTTTCCTTGATTTGAATGCTTACCCAAGCTCTTTGACAGACTCGCGGGGTACCGATTTCCTCCTGCTTCGTGCGTCGGGCCGGGCCTGTACATCCAAGATTGTCTACTCCTCTTTTCCAGATTTCCCATAGTATTATATTAGTCGGCCTGTATACCAACAGGAGCAACAACTTTTATTCAAAGAGCCCCAACAGCTTATTTGTGAACTTAAAATCATTCATTGACCGAACGAGTTGAACATAGTGAAACGAATACGTAATGAGTTGAATTGGGAAGAATAAATTGTTTGCAAGAAGGAGGGGGTTCAAGGCAATTCAATTCTTTCACTAGTCTCAGATGCTCTTTGAGAAGCTTTTGAGAGTAAAGAGGAATGCCCTTTTCCCTTTAGCATAGATAATCCATCTTTCTTATTCTTATATATAGCTTACTCGAAGGTTAGCCCCCTCTGCTAGCCTTGAGGGAAGCGAAAGAAGTCAGGCAAGTGAAAGTGAAGTTGACTATAGCTTTTTGGCAAGCGATCTCAACAAAATCCATCTTTCTTATTCTTGTATATAGCTTACTCGAAGGTTAGCCCCCTCTGCTAGCCTTGAGGGAAGCGAAAGAAGTCAGTTAAGTGAAAGTGAAGTTGACTATAGCTTTTTGGCAAGCGATCTCAACAAAGAAGCATAGCTCAGCGACGACTATCAATTTACTAAGAGAAGAAAGATCGGATTGTAGGCTAGATTCAAGGTATGCCAGTTTCTTGATTCTACTCAACTTTCCAGATTGGCTTAGTGTTACATCTATCAACTGACTGAGCTTCCTTAGCTGACTGGGCTTTCAGCGCTGAGTTTCAAGACAAAGCGAGTTACAAGACTCTGGGACTAAGAAGTTTCTCTTCATCACGGGGCGCATTCGTCTATGGATCTTAGTCTTAGAGAAATGGATGGTAGTAAGGAGGGATCCTTTCTTTCTATCTTGACGAACTTTCTATCTTGACAAAGGCTGGAAATGACAAGGAATTGATAAATGCCACTAATCATCCAACTTTGAGATGAAGGACACGGGTGAAGCTAGTCTATTCTTTTTTCTTTTCAATTCAGATAACCTTTATGCTTATAAATGAATCCGTAAGAAGCTATATTCATCTTGACTTCGTGACCAATCTATCGGACATAGAAGACTTAGTGTGTTTTACAGCTTGAGTCCCATTACATCTGTATCATATCCTGTAGGCGAGGAAGGAAACTGACAGCTTGATGAAGAACATTAGTTAGATTCGATTTAGTCTTGAGATAAGCCCAACTGGATAAAGAGAGGAAAAAAAGAGAAATCTTTCTATCTTAGTGCAACTGAGCCCTGACTTGAGATGAGATTGAGAAGCCGAAAAAAGAGCTATAATTGCCTTACGCTGCTCTGAGATCGTAAAGCCGTAAATCAGTCATTCTATTGTCATTCCGTCTCCTTCAGCAGATCTTGGAGGCCTGGAAGTCGTTGAGATTTTCAGACAAGTCACCCAGGTCTACTGGCTCACATTTAAGGCCCTTTCAGGTAGTTAGATTTGTAAGTTAGCGGGGATTTACCTATCTGATCATCCTATTCCTCAAGAGTGGACTGAAGTCTATCGGGGGAGGATGTTACAGGTGTTCCTGAGAGAACAAGTCTTTCTATTGAGTTTCATTTCCTTATCCACTAAGAGATCAATAGGCTATGACAGCTTCTTCACAGCCATTTAGTATTCCCGGTGAAGCAGTTACTCTTCCATTATCTGCCCTTCCATTCCGAAGCCCTTAAGGGATCAAGACAGTTTAGGGAGGCACAGCCCCCTTGGTTGGGGTCGGTTCTATCCCTCAAAAAGAATGAAGTCGGATTCGCTAACCTTTCGGCCGGAGTCATTCACACCAACTGATGCCTGACTTCTTCAGTCTCATGCTTCTATAAGGATTTTAGAGACTCCACCTATTGTGATCCGCTATACGTTCAAGCTTTCATTTCAAGCCCGAGCTAGTCTTCTTATCACCTAGCTACTTCACAGTCTCCTTTCGCATACTCCTCTTCCTATCTTCTCTCTTCACGAGACCTGTACATAAAAAACAAAGGTCTAGGTAGCTCATTTCCTTCTAAGAAGTCATATCTCCTTCTTCCTATATTATAAAAAGAATGAAGAAGATCCTTTCTTAACTCTTGAACTGTGTAAGGCATTTAGGAGCGATCTGTTCATCCAACTAGAAATATCATAAGAGAAGAAAGAGAGCTTTAGAAGCATCTTTTCTTTATGCCCAAAACTCCCATGTCTTTCTTGGTCGGACCAAGCCAACTATTTCCGACAAGTCTTTCCTCATTTTTCGAGCAAGAAGCGGAACTACAAGAAATTGATCTTGACGATGGCTACTACTACTATGAAGGACTTTATTCAGCGTTTTCAAACGATGAGTCCTCATTTGTATAATATTGAAAAGGTACCGAGTAATTTGAGATTTTCTGGTCAAGAGCTTGTAAAGTATAACCTCAATGAGTGGACACTTTTCATTCCGGGTGATCTTTATACCCCCCAACTGACGCGCCCCTGGCAAAGTTAAATTTGCTTCTTGTGAATTCGCGCTATGACTTCCCCGGTACAGTCAAGGCGGGCCATATTAGAGCACTCCAAAGGGAATTGAGCAAGATATCATCCCCGGAACCCCTTATTGAGAAGCTTGATAAAATTCATCAAAATGAGTTAACAAGTTTAGATAATTTGTTCAAGGGTTGCGGGTAAATTTAAATAGTCAAGACTATTTGAATTATTGTGATGAGCTCATTCGCTCACTTAGCCCACTTGAGCAATTTGACATTCTCCCATTGATTCCTATGAAGATAGGAAACTTGTATTTCTCATTCACAAATTCATCTTTGTTTATGCTGCTAACTCTCAGTTTGGTCCTACTTCTGATTCATTTTGTTACTAAAAAAGGAGGAGAAAACTTAGTACCAAATGCTTGGCAATCCTTTATAGAGCTTATTTATGATTTGGTGCTGAACCTGGTAATCGAACAAATAGGGGGTCTTTCAGGAAATGTTAAACAAAAGTTTTTCCCTTGCATCTAGGTCACTTTTAATTTTTTGTTATTTTGTAATCTTCAGGGTATGATACCTTATAGCTTCATAGTTACAAGTCACTTTATCATTACTTTAGGTCTCTCATTTTCTATTTTTATTGGCATTACTATAGTGCGATTTCAAAGAAACGGGCTTCATTTTTTAAGCTTCTTATTACCCGTAGGAGTCCCACTGCCATTAGCACCTTTTTTAGTACTCCTTGAGCTAATTTCTTATTGTTTTCGCGCATTAAGCTTAGGAATACGTTTGTTTGCTAATATGATGGCCAGTCATAGTTTAGTAAAGATTTTAATTGGGTTCGCTTGGACTATGCTATGTATGAATGATCTTTTGTATTTTATAGGGGATCTTGGTCCTTTATTTATAGTTCTTGCATTAACCGGTCTGGAATTAGGTGTAGCTATATTACAACTTATGTTTTTACGATCTTAATCTGTATTTACTTGAATGATTCTATAAATATCCATTAAAGTGGTTGGTTATTTATTTATAATTGAACAAAAGCGAGGAGGCGAAGCCGCTTTACCGAATTGTAGAGGTGAAGGAACGAGAACTTCCCCCGAATCAACAAAAAGATTCCGAGCAAGTCTGGTCAAAGTATATCTTGTCTTTACCATAGCGGCTAACAAGAATTTAAGTTTTGCACATATCCGCGGGTTCTTCAATTTGATTTCTTCCTCATAGACGAAAGAAGTAAGGTGGTATACTATATTTATCCGCTGATTGGAACTCCTTATCATGACCTATGCATTCTGTTATCATTTCCAGTTGTTCGATCCATTGTGATTTGGTTCCTTGGTGTGGAGAGATCTCTCTGCCATAAAAGAAAAGAGAGAGCTCGTAGGCCTTATTCTGCAGATCAAAGAGCGACTTACTTAATTCCCCATTCATCCGAAATAGTATTTTAGGATAGAACAGAGGCATTATGGGCCGACTACTATGACTACATGCGCATCTAGTGCAGTGGCTTGGAAGCCAGCTACCTTGACCATTTTCCGAAGTTCTAAATAATCTACTGATCAAAGGCTGTAAGGGAGGGCTGCTCTACATTCAGCCACATCACAGTGACCCTCGAAGCGATCTTATTCTAGTTGCGGGACGAAATCCGACAGCCAATTGCTGGCTCTGAATAACCAGCCCAGCAAGAAGCTCAATTAATCTATAACATAACGGGGCGGGGTTGCGCGCGAGCCGAGTGACGTAGGTGCACAAGAGTACTTCGCGCCACAACCATCTCTTTTTTATAGGTTCTACGGACCGATGCCTGCTGCTTCATCTGGGAGAAAATAATCATAGATATGCCGGTCATTAAAAGGAAGAACCACCATAAAAAGATTCCTCGTGTATCATCTGTACAAAATTATGCACCGGAGCTAGCAATCCGGACCGTATTGAAGAGGTTCCTGAGACACAGCATGGAAGAGTCACAATATTCAGAAACGAGGTCCAAGAATGAAGAAGGGGTAGAATTACTGAATGAATACGAGCTGTAGCTAATACCGAGGCATAAAAGAAGCATTTTCCACGGGATCCCGAAACCACCAGCCACCCCGACCTAATTCATGATGAGCCCACCAACTTCCTGGCAAAATGCCTACAGTTAAAAACCACCGACATGTCAAGATCAAAATTCGAATTGGTTCCTGGTCCTGGTCAGAGACCACTGTGTTCGCGCCGGCGATCCAACAAAAAAGCGAAGTAATGGTCTCTTTCTTTCCATTACGAACGACATGCTTCGCCTGCTCCCTCCCCGTGTCCACTAGCGCTCCTGTCCAGAGCGAAGAGAAGGCGAAACGCCGCCGAAGCAACATAAGCAGGCTTCTATTGCTACGTAACAATAGAGCAGGATAGCCTTTTGCGCCCACATGTTTGAATTTGAGGGTAAAGAGCTTGCTTCTTATACGGGATCCGACGCATCCAGCAGAGCGAAAGAGCCGATAGGAAAGGAGAGAAAAACAAAGCAATGCCAAGAGCTCCGTCAATCCGCTGTTCATCGATAGACGAAGCTCTCTCTTTATCATCTCGCGCCAGATGCAACAAAGGATGAGTCCTTTTTCCTTCTCGCGAACCACGGAAGCGCCTAGCACCCAGAGGAGCAAAGCTTATTTGGGAAAACGGCGCATAAAAAAGGGCTGGCCCGTCAAAAGTCTGGTGCCTTCGCGAACGAAGTTCAGAATCAACAAGGGTTCGTAGAACGAAGGGAGTGTACAACTGGGTCGTAGCCCCAGTTTTTTTGTTCGTAACTGGGGAGAGATAGAATGGAGTTCTTCACGAAGTTCGAGACAAAGGAATAAAAAAGACTTTCTCTATGGCCTCCTCATTTTGAGACATTATGGCTTTGGGGTCGACCCCGGTAACAAAGAAGGAATCCATAAAAACTTAGGATCCGACACCACGATAAAATACTACCCTCATGATTAGACCATGTCCCTGAGATTTGATAAAAGAAAGGTGCACTTGTGGTTAATTCGTTGTCATTGGATAAGTTATTAGGAATATGACGGAACGGAAGACCAAGGAAAGAAAGAAGAATGCACCAAAATGCAGGTGCTGCACCAAACACTGGTGGTTCTTTCTTGTTGTAAGTGAATGCAACGAAAAGACCCGAAATAACGAATAATGAAACAATTCATATATTGACATGCTCATTTCAAAATTGATGCTTTGTTATTCCCATCATCCTGTGGTTTCAGGATGATCCACAAGAAAGGTGGCAGGATTCGAACCTACACTCTGACCATGCCTCACCGCCTTCAACCCATTAGTCTCCGTTACAAGGTAGGGCGGGGGTGAGGAAGGCAGAAATGAGTTCATGCCACAATGATCCCTATGGAAGGGAAGGGAAATTGATCAAGATTATTGGCTCGCAATAAAGCTAGGGTCCTGTTCGGGCAAGCTATTGATTCCATTACCGAACCAAACAAGATTATTCCCTTAGTCCTATCTATCCACCTCTCCAGACACAATATCTTGAGTACCTGTGATGGTGACCACATCTGCTGGCATGTGATGTTTGGACATAGAATCGAGTCCTTGTGAATGCGCAGAGCCAGGTGCTCTTATTTTACGACGGTAGGGACGATTGCTTCCATTACTGACCAGAAAGACACCAAATTTCCTTTAGGTGCTTCAACTGCGGTATAGGTAGAAGAATATGGTACGGAAAAACCTTCTGTATAAGGTTCGAAATGGTGAATTGAGGTAGAGTAGACCGATGATCCTGTAGTCATTTGGCCGGCTATTGAAAGAAAAAGCTTGCATCTGCTCCCCCTATTATATAACCGGTCCTATCTCTCTCCAAACCTAACGTGGTAGTTTCCCATCATAGGGCTTTCTATCTATAGATTAAGCCATTACCAAACCAAGGAACGAATTCGTTCAGAAGTCAGTTGACTGCTTCTATAGATAAGGCAGAGCGTCCTTGGCTCAGCATTATAGCCCTTCTTAGTAAGGCTTCGGCC
>CAMTDV010000046.1:110000-238339 GCA_947069175.1 Scalesia atractyloides | reverse complement strand
TGAACTTCTCGACACTTGTCCAACTTCCATGTGCATGTCTGCCATTTGTCGCACATGCATGGAGCTCATATGCTATATAAAGAAATGTATGGACTAGCTTTTTGAGGTAGAACAACTTTTTCACACCCCAACAGATGGCGGAAACGTCGGGGTGAGACGAACAAATTGCTCAAAATGTCATAACGCTACTTTGCGAAAATATTTAACAACTCAAAATTTCATTGATAGTAAATTGATAATACAATGGTTCGAAATGAAAATACAACAAGTTTCAATGGCAATACAACATGAAAGAAAATACATAAATTAATTTTAGGTGTGTATGTAATCCACCCTAACTAGATTTCTTCAACAATCATCAACTAGTTTCCTGCAACATGCATTAAAATAATATATATCAACAAAAAGTTGGCGAGCATACAAGTTTGTTACATAGCATAATAGTGAATAAAGTTTGACTCGTATCCAACATGGTAATCATGGCATATAATTGTTACAACATACTAAACATGTGATTTTTATATGTCAATCCAAAGTCAAACGCAATCGTGTTTACCCGACATCATCAAAACGAAAAGGTGTAATATAGTTTACTTAACAATACCACAAGTTTACGGACGGTGCGTTACTCCTATAGCGCTATATTTGTAAGGTAGGCTAGCAAAGTTAAGGAGCATATAACACAGGTCTAACATAGCATGCGATAATCAAGAATATGGACAAGTATCATGTTATTTAACAGATATAGTAATTGTGTAAACAAGGTTTATTCTGATTGGTGATTTGTACATGTTGCACCAAAAGTGTTTAAAATAGAAAATGGGATTCGAGTATACTCATAGTTTTGCAAGCTTTCCTTGTTATTCCGTGAAGATTGGAGAGTTGAGTATGGAACACCGAGATTACCCTACATGGGATAAACGAAGGTGTGTAAGTATTGGAAGTTAACGGAATATTATAGATTTGGAATTTAATTAACATGGAAAATAGTCATATGAAAATAATCATCTTGTACTCATAACACTTGTTCTTGACACTATTGAAACTAAAAGGAGTTGGTGTTTTTCATGGATTCAAGGATCCATTACAATCATAACAAGTGCATGGTCATGGATGATGTAACATATTCTTGACAAGTTGTCACACCCCGACCCGCAGCGGAAAAGGTGACCGGGGCATGATTGGGTTATCATCAAAGCTCATGACAATTATTATACGTTTCATATTCATTAATACAATTTAATGGGAAATTTACAATCATAATTACATCATGACCTAACATCAATCTAAGCTTCTTTGTTTTCTTCTAAGGCATTTCCTATGTTTTCCTTGCTTCATCTTGTTCACCTGTATCATGTGTAAAAAGGGTTTTTGGATCAACAAAAAGTTGGCGAGTGAATCCTATGGAAAACATTTGAACAAGTTTATTTAATTGATTATAAAATATAGTGCACAACCACACATGAGTAAAAATAGATGTAAACTTATTCATCAATCAATTTAATATTAAACAATACACACATGAACAATAATGGATCGTTTAGAGGCACGCGTTGCTCAACTCGTCTCTCACGAGGAACTGATGGGCCTAATGAATGAATTGCATAAACTTGACAATATGAAATACATAACTACAAACAATATAAACTCAATAATACACACATGAACAATAATAGGTTTGTTTTGAGGCACGCGTTGCTCAACTCGTCTCCCACGAGGAACTGATGGGCTTAATGAATGACTTTCACATAAGTTGACAAAATGATATACTTAACCACAACAATATAAACAATCTAAGTTTAGATCACAATATGGTATGGCACAAGTTTAAATAAACGAGTTAATTATTTTGTGACACATGACACACCCCAAAACGTGTAATTAAAAAAGGGGAGTTGTAAGATTCACTCACAGTGGGTGCGTTCGGTTGACGATGTTGAATGCACGCGAAGTGGTTTTAACCACGAGTGAAATTAACCTAGATAATGGCATAATGTTTCGGTAAGTAAACGGATTTTATTAATCCATTTTAGTAGGATTGTTGGGTGTATTTTTGTGAGTTTAAGGCTATTTTCTAACCTTTAAAATGTTATTTTTAAGTATTTTTAATTGATTTTTAATTAAAATAAATAAATAAAATAATAAAAAAGTTGACTTTTTTGACCGTTGACCGTTGACCATTGACCATTGACCTTGACTGTTTGACCGTTCGTATGCGTGTAAATGTGCGCTGGGTGAGGCTCGAACCCGAGACCTCCCGTACGTGTGCACGCAGCTCTACCAACTGAGCTACGTGTCTAACCCGAAATATATCTGTTTTTAATTATATTTATATACTAATTAGATTAATCCGAAAATCAACTTATTTCTAAAAAGATTTTAATCAGTGACTCGGTGCGCTCCACAGGTCTCGAACCCGGGACCTGTGGTTTAGGTTAACACACAGTCCACCGCTGGACTGTGTGTTTAACTTGTTATATAACCTGATTTTTATTACACTTATATACAATTAAATGATTTCAGTTCTGTCTTATTTTAAAAAGTTAGATAATTGTCCGAATCGGGGCAGTAGTCCGGATTCGAACTCGTGTCCTGCGATTAAACATACACACAGTCCACCGCTGGACTGTGTGTCTATCTTGGTTATTATTCCGGTTATTATTAAACTTAACATGTAACAGCGGTGACTCCGGTTCGGTTATCAAAAAAAAAACATTTTTATTAAGGCAAGCATGCGTGGGACAAGATTCGAACTCGAGACGTTTACGTGTTTAATGTGCACACAGTCCACCGCTGGACTGTGTGTCTAACCTGAGTTATAACTTGATTTTAATTATACAAATACACAACTGGAACTTCGTCTTCCTCGTCAGTCTTAACCAGAAACGATGACTGACTGGTTCGAAGTTTTAATCATGTTCGTTAGTGTCTGGTGGTTAATTACATGTGAGATATATAAAAAGAATGAAAGATTTAAGCGTAAAGTATACCGAATGGACTCCTCTGTTTCTCCGGCGAAACTCCGGTGACAGCAAAAGATTCCGGCGACGTGTGTCCTGCGGCAGAGAGTCTTCAGAAAGCTTGAAATGGATGTGGGTGACTTCGGTATAAGCTCTGGGGGTTCAGTAAGGCTCAGAAGTTAAGGGTTTGGTTTTTTCGGCGATGTGCAGAAGTTTTCCGGCGAATGGAATTACGTCAGGTAAAGGTGCGGTTTTGAGCGAAAAAGCTTGCAGAGGTTCGAGGCGGTATTTATAGGGCAGGAATCAAGATGAATAGAGTCGGATTTCAGGCTTGATTCAAAGTCATTACGTTTTCCGGCGGTTATAGCTTGTGTCGCGGGTTCAGGCGTCGGTTATAACCGATGTAGTGTTTAAGGTTTATGTTATAACTGAAGTAACCGTTCAATCTCGCGAGATCGCCGGGATTTCCGACGACTGCATTTGGGCGCGCCGATTTTGAATTCGAGAATCATGATATGAATTAATTGATTCTAATAATTAACAAGAAATACAAGTGGCGCAGTGGTTGAGTGTGTGTGTGATAAGTCTGTTGTTGACCCGGCTGACTGACCCGGGTTCGAAACCCGGCAGTGCCATATTATTTTTATTTTCTTATTTTTAACAGTTTTTCAAAAAAAATTATATATTCCAATATAATAATTAATTATATATCGTTTAAAATTAATTTGGGCATTAAATACGCCACGAAATTTTACACTGATTGTTCGGTTAATAAACGGAGCGGGTTTGGTAAAATCCGTTTTTTTTACGGCTGTTACAGTATCCCCTGCTTTTTAGAAATTTCGTCCCGAAATTTAAGTAGTGATATAATTGACTAAAAACGATGGTGTTTAGTTTGACAGTTACATGCTTAGAAAATGTAAGGGTTTAAGTTTTGTTTGAGGCGGTAACGTTCCTTGTAAGGGTTAAGTACCCCATTACAGGAATCGCTTTTTGTTGCCTACTGTAAAAGTATTGATAAGCAGAGTTGATTCGCTAAATATCATATCATGCATAAGAGTTTGGATAGGTTTGGAAGGATATGGTTATATCCTAAGGCAAAACTTCTAATACTACAACCTACACGGAACTTCTCATAACCGTCTAACAATACTTCTGATCCTTTGACAAGAATACTTATATATAGGAAGTACCAGCGGCGTATCCACCATATTCTTGTCAAATTTTCATTGGTTTTATTAGTAAGTTATGATTGGTTCTATGACTATAGAACATAAATAAACACAACAACTAAGGTACCAAGAAATTACTAAATCCTACATAGAACTTCTCATAACCGTCCGACAATACCTCTGATCCTTTGACAAGAATACTTATATATAGGAAGTACCAGCGGCGTATCCACCATATTCTTGTCAAACTTTCATTGGTTTTATCAGTAAGTTATGATTGGTCCTATGATGTAACTCTAGAACATAAATAACACAACAACCAATATTTGAAACCACATTCTGATAGCATATATGTTTGAATGGTGACAGTTCCTCTCTCGTTCGTTATGATGGAGAGGTTAGTTTATGTAGAAATAGAACACAGTCCAATTTCTTTAAATGGCGAGATGATATGAATGTAACACAAATTTCAACCAGGGCAATACTAAATCCTACATGGAACTTCTCATAACCGTCTGATAATGCCTCTGATCCTTTGGCAAGAATACTTATATATAGGAAGTACCAGCGGCGTATCCACCATATTCTTGTCAAATTTTCATTGGTTTTATCCACAAGTTATGATTAGTTACCAAGAAACTACTAAATCCTACATAGAACTTCTCATAACCGCCTGACAATGCCTCTGATCCTTTGACAAGAATACTTATATATAGGAAGTACCAGCGGCGTATCCACCATATTCTCGTCAAATTTTCATTGGTTTTATCAGTGAATTATGATTAGTCATATGTGACTCTACAACCAATACAACAAACACAAGATACTGATAATGAAAAATGTCTGTGCGATCAAGGCTCAATCAAACGGAGCCGATCGTATTGCATGTACTGAAAATGAAAATGTCTGTACGATCAAGGCTCAATCAAACGGAGCCGATCGTATTGCATGTATTGAAAATAATAAATTTAATCTAAACAATATTCACACAAACAGCTTATACATGGAACCTCTCATAACCGCCTGATAATGCCTCGGATCCTTTGACAAGAATACTTATATATAGGAAGTACCAGCGGCGTATCCACCATATTCTTGTCAAATTTTCATTAACTTTATCTGCAAGTTATGATTAGTTCTATGTGACTCTACAACAAACACAACAACCACAAGATACTGATAATGAAAAATGTCTGTGCGATCAAGGCTCAATCAAACGGAGCCGATCGTATTGCATGTACTGAAAATAAAAAATGTCTGTGCGATCAAGGCTCAATCAAACGGAGCCGATCGTACGTAGGCACGCCGGGTTCACGCTCATAATGAAATGGGGAACATACTCAACGCTCATAATGTAATGGGGAGCGGCGGCCTATGAAATTGCATGTACTGAAAATAATAAACGATAATTACTCAAACAGATTACACATGAAACCTCTCATAACCGCCAGATAATGCTTCTGATCCTTTGACAAGAATACTTATATATAGGAAGTACCAGCGGCGTATCCACCATATTCTTGTCAAATTCCCATCGGCTTTATCTTTAAGTTATGATTGGTTCTATGTAATTCTAAAACATAAAGAAAAACATAAAACTAAACGATTGGAGTTGGTTCTTGATTTCCGGTGAAGAGGACTAGCTGGGTATCTTCGTTTGGGCCGTCATTATCTTCGACAGGATTGGCGTTGATGTTGAAGACTCTTCCTCTTGCTGGTGGCCTAGCGGTTGGGTTTTCTTGGTTTACTTGGTTAACTGGGTTTGATTGGGCTTGAGCGTTGATGATGTTAACCAATCGAGGGCACGTGTTTCTAAAGTGGGTAGGGTCGCCACAATTGAAACAAGCTCGAACATATGGGAACATGGGGTATTGGGGTTGTTGATAGTTTTGAGTAGGGGAAAAGATTTGGTTTTGAAAGGTGCGGCAAACCTTGCTCAAATGACCATAGCGTCCACAAGTTGCACATAATCGACAAGGTAAGGTAAGGGGATGGTGATAAAAACAGTTGTTGCATCGAGGGTGAGGTCCAAGATATGGTTTCTTATTTGGGTAAGTTGAGTTGGGTGCCACTTGAGTGATTGGGATAGCTTGGATGGGTATGGCGTGTGAAATTGGTTGATTACGTTGGATAGCAGCGAAAAGTTGCCCGTCTCTTTTTCTCTTAGAATTAAGTTGAGAAGGGGATTCGGTTTGGGTGTAGTCGGAGGTTTCAGTCGATGCTTTATCCTTCTTCTTCTCCTCCTTGAAGTCTTTGTTCCGGATTCGGTTCTCGGTGAGCTCTGTTGCTAGCTCCATTGCTGCTTCCAAAGTTGCAGGCGTGGTACTTTTTACAGAGTCTTGAATCTTTGACGGAAGACCACGAATGTAGTGCTCGATCAAACGGTAAAGGGGAGTGAACAAGATGGGAACCATCTGATGTAACTCGAGGAATCTTTTGTTGTATGTGGTGTGGTCGCCTTCCTTTTGCTTCAACGAATAGAACTCATCTTCTAATTTCTTGATTTCGCTCCTTGGGCAAAATCGTCTGGTCATGATTTCCTTCAATTCATTCCAAGTTAAAGTCATAGCATCTTCAACACCTCGTTTGGCCTTCTCTGTATTCCACCAAGTAAGTGCTATTCCATATAAACGGCCGGTAGCATATCGCACTTTGCGATCATCGGGGCAATCGCAATTTAGAAAAGTGTTCTCCATTTCTTCAAACCAATGGAGGAGAGCAGTGACACCTTCAGTCCCTTTGTATTTTGGAGGGTCACATGATTTGAAATGCTTGTAGGTGCATTTAGTGGTATTTGGGGGAGGGTTGATAACGTGTTGATCTTCTTGAATGACAGGATTAGCGGTAAGTACTTGTTGTACTTGGATTACAATGTTGGGTATTACGGCAGCCATTTTTTGAGCGATTAGGGCAGCCATGCGCTCGCGAGCTTTTCCTGCTCTCATCTTCCTACGGCGAGGCTAGAAGACATCTACAAGGAATACATGTCAAGAGTATGAGTTTGATGCTTTTGGGATCATGGGTCGCACAAGGAATGAACATTCATAAAATAATTATAGAAAAATAAATCTACTACATCCATAGGATGTCTTGGGCTTTGCTCGTCATTAGGCCCTACATGCCGCCATACTTCACCTTCGTAATCATGTGGGCCCCCATGAATACCGGGTTTTTCATATGGTTCGCATGTGCTAGCCTGGTTACGTACACTAAAACCCGGAGAAAATCGAGAAATATGTATACAACGTGTGATATTCGGAATGTGTCCAGGTGTAGACACGGTGACACCTCAAAGTGGGGTTAGTTCGAACGACGTTTGGTGTGACATGCTTTGGCCTAATAGGTCCTTCGTACTCTCATCGTTAGTCCCCAGGTAGGCAAACTGGTCCGTTATATTGGATTTATACGAATGCCAACCTAGACAGGACGTTCCGACTACCGGTACTTGTACCCTTCCAGTTACTACATGCCCGTCGCAGAACTTACTTTGATGAGATTTGAAAATTGCAACAAAATCTTTGAATAACAACAGTATGATGATGTATTGAATATATGAACATCATGTATGATGAATGTGTATATAAGTATGTATGTTTGACTGTAAGTATGAACAAATATGAAACAAATAAACATCATAAGTTTGTATGTAACCACCTAAACAATTTAAAATTTAAGCAAACTATAGTATAGGCTCTAAGGATCTAATAACCTATCCTATATCCCTATAGTCATGGCTCTGATACCAATCTGTCACACCCCGACCCGCAGCGGAAAAGGTGACCGGGGCATGATTGGGTTATCATCAAAGCTCATGACATTTATTATACGTTTCATATTAATTAATACAATTTAATAGGAAATTTACAATCATAATTACATCATGACCTAACATCAATCTAAGCTTCTTTGTTTTCTTCTAAGGTATTTCCTATGTTTTCCTTGCTTCATCCTGTTCACCTGTATCATGTGTAAAAAGGGTTTTTGGATCAACAAAAAGTTGGCGAGTGAATCCTATGGAAAACATTTGAACAAGTTTATTTAATTGATTATAAAATAGAGTGCACAACCACACATGAGTAAAAATAGATGTAAACTTATTCATCAATCAATTTAATATTAAACAATACACACATGAACAATAATGGATCGTTTAGAGGCACGCGTTGCTCAACTCGTCTCTCACGAGGAACTGATGGGCCTAATGAATGAATTGCATAAACTTGACAATATGAAATACATAACTACAAACAATATAAACTCAATAATACACACATGAACAATAATAGGTTTGTTTTGAGGCACGCGTTGCTCAACTCGTCTCCCACGAGGAACTGATGGGCTTAATGAATGACTTTCACATAAGTTGACAAAATGATATACTTAACCACAACAATATAAACAATCTAAGTTTAGATCACAATATGGTATGGCACAAGTTTAAATAAACGAGTTAATTATTTTGTGACACATGACACACCCCAAAACGTGTAATTAAAAAGGGGGAGTTGTAAGATTCATTCACAGTGGGTGCGTTCGGTTGATGATGTTGAATGCACGCGAAGTGGTTTTAACCACGAGTGAAATTAACCTAGATAATGGCATAATGTTTCGGTAAGTAAACGGATTTTATTAATCCATTTTAGTAGGATTGTTGGGTGTATTTTTGTGAGTTTAAGGCTATTTTCTAACCTTTAAAATGTTATTTTTTTAAGTATTTTTAATTGATTTTTAATAAAATAAATAAATAAAAATAATAAAAAAAGTTGACTTTTTTTGACCGTTGACCGTTGACCATTGACCATTGACCTTGACTGTTTGACCGGTTCGTATGCGTGTAAATGTGCGCTGGGTGAGGCTCGAACCCGAGACCTCCCGTACGTGTGCACGCAGCTCTACCAACTGAGCTACGTGTCTAACCCGAAATATATCTGTTTTTAATTATATTTATATACTAATTAGATTAATCCGAAAATCAACTTATTTCTAAAAAGATTTTAATCAGTGACTCGGTGCGCTCCACAGGTCTCGAACCCGGGACCTGTGGTTTAGGTTAACACACAGTCCACCGCTGGACTGTGTGTTTAACTTGTTATATAACCTGATTTTTATTACACTTATATACAACTAAATGATTTCAGTTCTGCCTTATTTTAAAAAGTTAGATAATTGTCCGAATCGGTGCAGTAGTCCGGATTCGAACTCGTGTCCTGCGATTAAACATACACACAGTCCACCGCTGGACTGTGTGTCTATCTTGGTTATTATTCCGGTTATTATTAAACTTAACATGTAACAGCGGTGACTCCGGTTCGGTTATAAAAAAAAAAACATTTTTATTAAGGCAAGCATGCGTGGGACAAGATTCGAACTCGAGACGTTTACGTGTTTAATGTGCACACAGTCCACCGCTGGACTGTGTGTCTAACCCGAGTTATAACTTGATTTTAATTATACAAATACACAACTGGAACTTCGTCTTCTTCGTCAGTCTTAACCAGAAACGATGACTGACTGGTTCGAAGTTTAATCATGTTCGTTAGTGTCTGGTGGTTAATTACATGTGAGATATATAAAAAGAATGACAGATTTAAGCGTAAAGTATACCGACTAGACTCCTCTGTTTCTCCTGCGAAACTCCGGTGACAGCAAAAGATTCCGGCGACGTGTGTCCTGCGGCAGAGAGTCTTCAGAAAGCTTGAAATGGATGTGGGTGACTTCGGTATAAGCTCTGGGGGTTCAGTAAGGCTCAGAAGTGAAGGGTTTGGTTTTTCGGCGATGTGCAGAAGTTTTCCGGCAAATGGAATTACGTCGGGTAAAGGTGCGGTTTTGAGCGAAAAAGCTTGCAGAGGTTCGAGGCGATATTTATAGGGCAGGAATCGAGATGAATAGAGTCGGATTTCAGGCTTGATTCAAAGTCATTACGTTTTCCGGCGGTTATAGCTTGTGTCGCGGGTTCAGGCGTCGGTTATAACCGATGTAGTGTTTAAGGTTTATGTTATAACTGAAGTAACCGTTCAATCTCGCGAGATCGCCGGGATTTCCGACGACTGCATTTGGGCGCGCCGATTTTGAATTCGAGAATCATGATGTGGATTAATTGATTCTAATAATTAACAAGAAATACAAGTGGCGCAGTGGTTGAGTGTGTGTGTGATAAGTCTGTTGTTGACCCGGCTGACTGACCCGGGTTCGAAACCCGGCAGTGCCATATTATTTTTATTTTCTTATTTTTAACAGTTTTTCAAAAACAAATTATATATTCCAATATAATAATTAATTATGTATCGTTTAAAATTAATTTGGGCATTAAATACGCCACGAAATTTTAAACTGATTGTTCAGTTAATAAACGGAGCGGGTTTGGTAAAATCCGTTTTTTTACGGATGTTACACAAGTAACTACCAAGTTATCATCAAGTTTTGTTACCTAAATTTATACATACATATATAATACATAGAATATAAGGATTTCAAGCATGAGGTAGGAGATTAAAGTCTCTATTTAGGCACATCTTTGAGTCATAGAATTCATACATGAGGTAGGAAGAACAAAGCTTCCATTTAGGCACCTCTATTATTCACCACTACACTTGTTGTTATAAAAAACAAGGAGGGTCATGAACATGTACAAGTATAAACATTCATTCCGTCTTTTTTTCTTAACAATATTCAATTTCAATTTCAATGACGAAGTGTAAAATTCTTGAGTAGTCGAAATATGAACTAACTAATCTATGGAAACATCAAGTAGTGGTTGACTTTCAAATAGGATAGCCCAAGCTAACCTTAGTCACATAAATCATCAAGCTTCAAGCTTGTTCACTACTTGTGGGTAAAAACTTAAACAAAACAGAATATTTGTGAGGATTAAACCTCTGATTTTGAATGTCTCAGCCTTGTTTTTAAGCCCAACTAACCATTCAATTGATTATGACCATTAGGACATAGGTTTGAGATGAGAGAACTCAAGTTTAGTTAGGTTTAACAAGGTTTAGAATCAAAACAGAAAGTTTAGTCCACTTTGGAGCCTTTGTGGTGAAGTCCAGGTCTAGATTCTCCAAGGAGAACCCATGGAATCATACACATGGTTGTTCCAAGTGTTTTGAAAGAAGAATGAATGAAAAAGATGAAGTATAAGTGAGGTTATGCTCACTTTTGCAACTTATAGTGAATCTGCCTTGTTACTAATTTCTCAGCTGGATTTAGAGTGTTTGAGAGAGAGATTAGGGTGTTTCAAAGTGGAGGAAGTGTTGAGGTAGTGTGGGTTTTATAAGGGATGATTGGGGTTGAGTGTAGTTGAGTATTAAATGCAAGAAGCACAAAAACAAACTCAACCAAACACACAAAACTGCCCAATCCCGCAGCTGAAACAAACATTCTGCGGATCGGGGGCCTTGGCGTAGCACGTATGTCACACCCCGACCCGCAGCGGAAAAGGTGACCGGGGCATCATTGGGTTATCATCAAAGCTCATGACATTTATTATAACGTTTCATATTCATTAATACAATTTAATGGGAAATTTACAATCATAACTACATCATGACCTAACATCAATCTAAGCTTCTTTGTTTTCTTCTAAGGCATTTCCTATGTTTTCCTTGCTTCATCCTGTTCACCTGTATCATGTGTAAAAATGGTTTTTGGATCAACAAAAGTTGGCGAGTGAATCCTATGGAAAACATTTGAGCAAGTTTATTTAATTGATAATAAAATAAAGTGCACAACCACACATGAGTAAAAATAGATGTAAACTTATACACCAATCATTTAATATTAAATAATGCACACATGAAAAAATAATGGATCGTTTTGACGCATGCGTTGCTCAACTCGTCTCTCACGAGGAACTGACGGGCCTAATGAATGATTTGCATATACTTGACAATATGAAATACATAACTACAAACAATATAAACTAAATAATACACACATGAACAATAATGGATTTTGTTTTGAGGCACGCGTTGCCCAACTCGTCTCCCACGAGGAACTGATGGGCTTAATGAGTGAATTTCATATAAGTTAACAAAATGAAATACATAACCACAAACAATATAAACAATCTAAGTTTAGATCACAATATGGTATGGCACAAGTTTAAATAAACGAGTTAATTTTATGACACATGACACACCCCAAAACGTGTAATTAAAAAGGGGAGTTGTAAGATTCACTCACATTGGGTGCGTTCGGTCGATAATGTTGAATGCACGCGAAGTTGGTTTTAAACACGAGTGAAATTAACCTAGATAATGGCATAGTGGTTCGGTAAGTAAACGGATTTTATTAATCCATTTTAGTAGGATTGTTGGGTGTATTTTTATGAGTTTAAGGCTATTTTCTAACCTTAAAAATGTTATTTTTAAGTATTTTTAATTGATTTTTAAATAAAATAAATAAATAAAAAATAATAAAAAAGTTGACTTTTTGCGACCGTTGACTGTTGACCGTTGACTTGTTGACCTGTTGACCGGTCAGACTGTGTAATTGTGTGCGCCAGGTGAGGCTCGAACCCGAGACCTCCCGTTCGCGTGCACGCAGCTCTACCAACCCGAAATATTTCTGTTTTTAATTATATTTATACACTAATTGGATTAAACCGAAAATCATTTATTTTAAAAACGATTTTAATCAAACGACTCGGTGCGCTCCACAGGTCTCGAACCCGGGACCTGTGGTTTAGGTTAACACACAGTCCACCGCTGGACTGTGTGTCCAACTTGTTAAAAAAACTGATTTTTATTATACTTAAATACAAACTAAGTATTTTCATTTCTGACTTAAATAAAAAGTTTGATAATTGTCCGGACCGGTGCGGTAGTCCGGACTCGAACTCGTGACCTGTGTTTTAAATGCGCACACAGTCCACCACTGGACTGTGTGTCTATCTTGGTTATTATTCCGGTTTTTATTAAACTTAACATCTTGCGCCTGGACTCTGGTTCGGTTAAAAAAAGAACATTTGTATTAGGGCGAAGGTGCGCGGAACAAGATTCGAACTAGAGACGTAAGCGTGTTTAATGTGCACACAGTCCACCGCTGGACTGTGTGTCTAACCCGAGTTATATCGTGATTTAAATTAAACTTATAGACAACAGCAAACTTCGTCTTCTTCGTTGGATTTAACCAGAACTAACGTCCGACTGATTCATCGATTTTATCAAGTTTCTTTAGTGTGTTATGATTAATTATAGGTGAGATAAATGAAAAGAATGAAAGACTAAGCGTTAGATATACCGAAATTGGACTCTTCTGTTTCTCCGGCGGAACTCCGATGTCAGCAGACTATTCCGGCGACTTGTGTCTTGCGGCAGAGAGTCTTCAACGAGCTTGAGATGAATGTGGGTGGCTTCGGTATGAGTTCTGAGTGTTCAGTGTTTAGAGTAAGGCACAGAAGTGAAAAACCCGGTTTTCCGGCGAGTGAGTTTTCGTCGAGAAAGGGTGCGGTTTTGAGCGAAAAAGCTAGCAGAGGTTCGAGGAGGTATTTATAGGGCGGGACATCGACGTATAAAGTCGGATTTCAGACTTGATTCAAAGTCATTACGTTTTCCGGCAGTTATGACTTGCGTCGCGGGTTCAGACGTCGGTTATAACCGATGTCATGGTTAAAGTTTACGTTAACAACAAAAGAAACCGTCCAATCTCGTGAGATCGCCGGGATTTCCGACGACTGCAATTGGGCGCGTCGTATTTGAATTCGATATTTATGATATGAATTAATTGTTTCCATTAATTAACAAGAAACACTAGTGGCGCAGTGGTTGGATGGTTAAGTGTTAAGTTATTGTTGACCCGGCTGACTGGCCCGGGTTCGAAACCCGGCAGTACCATTTTATTTCTAAATCACTATTTTTAAGACTTTTTCAAATAAAACTTTTATAACCCAATATACTTATTAATTATGTATTGTTTAAAATTAATTTGGGCATTAAATAAGCAACGAAATTTTTAACTGATTGTTCGGTTAATAAACGGAGCGGGTTTGGTAAATCCGTTTTTTGACGGATGTTACAGTATCCCCTGCTTTTTAGAAATTTCGTCCCGAAATTTAAGTAGTGATATATTTGACTAAAAATGATGGTGTTTAGTTTGACAGTTACATATTTAGAAAAAGTAAGGGTTTAAGTTTTTGTTTGAGGCGGTAACGTTCCTTGTGAGGGTTAAGTACCCTGCTACAGAAATCGCTTTTTGTTGCCTACGGTAAAAATATTGATAAGCAGAGTTGATTCGCTAAGTATGATATCATGCGTAAGAGTTTTGATATGTTTGGAAGGATGTGGTTATATCCTAAAGCAAAACTTCTAATACTACAACCTACATGGAACTTCTCATAACCGTCTAACAAGACCTCTGATCCTTTGACAAGAATACTTATATATAGGAAGTACCAGCGGCGTATCCACCATATTCTTGTCAAATTTTCATTGGTTTTATCAGTAAGTTATGATTGGTTCTATGATGTAACTCTAGAACATAAATAAACACAACAACTAATACTTGAGTCTCAATTCTGATAGCATACATGTTTGATTTGTGACAGTTCCTCTCTCGTTTGTTATGATGGAGAGGTTAGTTTATGTAGAAATAGAACATGATCCAATTTCTTTAAATGGCGAGATGATATAAATGTAACACAAATTTCAACCAAGGCAATACTAAATCCTACATGGAACTTCTCATAACCGCCTGATAATACCTCTGATCCTTTGGCAAGAATACTTATATATAGGAAGTCCCAGCGGCGTATCCACCATATTCTTGTCAAATTTTCGTTGGTTTTATCCACAAGTTATGATTAGTTACCAAGAAATTACTAAATCCTACATAGAACTTCTCATAACCGCCTGACAATGCCTCTGAACCTTTGTCAAGAATACTTATATATAGGAAGTACCAGCGGCGTATCCACCATATTCTTGTCAAATTTTCATTGGTTTTATCAGTGAGTTATGATTGGTTCTATGATATAACTCTAGAACATAAATAAACACAACAACCAATATTTGAGTCCACATTATGATAGCATACATGTTTGAATGATGACAGCACCTCTCTCGTTTGTTGTGATGGAGAGGTTAGTCATTGTGGAAGTGAGACATAGCTCAACTTCTTTAAATGATGAAATTGAATACGCTGAAATGTATAATGAACAAACTTCAACCAAAACATACTAAATCCTACATGGAACCTCTCATAACCGCCTGATAATGCCTCCGATCCTTTGACAAAAATACTTATATATAGGAAGTACCAGCGGCGTATCCACCATATTCTTGTCAAATTTTCATTGACTTTATCCGCAAGTTATGATTAGTTCTACGTGACTCTACAACAAACACAATAACCACAAGATCATACTGCATGTACTGAAAATGTAAAATGTATGTGCGATCAAGGCTCAATCAAACGGAGCCGATCGTATTGCATGTACTGAAAATGAAAAATGTCTGTGCGATCAAGGCTCAATCAAACGGAGCCGATCGTATTGCATGTACTGAAAATAATAAACAATAATCTAAACAATAATCACACAAACAGTTTATACATGGAACCTCTCATAACCGCCTGATAATGCCTCCGATCCTTTCACAAGAATACTTATATATAGGAAGTACCAGCGGCGTATCCACCATATTCTCGTCAAATTTTCATTGACTTTATCCACAAGTTATGATTAGTTCTATGTGACTCTACAATAAACACAACAACCACAAGATACTGATAATGAAAATGTCTGTGCGATCAAGGCTCAATCAAACGGAGCCGATCGTATTGCATGTACTGAAAATGAAAAATGTCTGTGCGATCAAGGCTCAATCAAACGGAGCCGATCGTATTGCATGTACTGAAAATAATAAACAATAATCACTCAAACAGTTTACACATGGAACCTCTCATAACCGCCAGATAGTGCTTCTGATCCTTTGGCAAGAATACTTATATATAGGAAGTACCAGCGGCGTATCCACCATATTCTTGTCAAAGTTTCATTGGCTTTATCCTTAAGTTATGATTGGTTCTATGTGATTCTAAAACCTAAAGAAAAACATAAAACTAAATGATTGGAGTTGAATCTTGATTTTCGGTGAAGAGGACTAGTTGGGTATCTTCGTTTGGGCCGTCATTATCTTCGACAGGATTGGCGTTGATGTTGAAAACTCTTCCTCTTGCTGGTGGCCTAGTGGTTGGGTTTTCTTGATTTACTTGGTTAACTGGGTTTGACTGAGCTTGAGCGTTGATGATGTTAACCAATCGAGGGCACGTGTTTCTAAAGTGGGTAGGGTCGCCACAATTGAAACAAGCTCGAACATATGGGAACATGGGGTATTGGGGTTGTTGATAGGTTTGGATCATGTTTTGAGTAGGGGGAGAGATTTGGTTTTGAGGGGTGTGGAAAACCTTGCTCAAATGACCATAGCGTCCACAAGTTGCACATAGTCGACAAGGTAAGGTAAGGGGATGGTGATAAAAACAGGTGTTACATTGAGGGTGAGGTCCAAGATATGGTTTCTTAATTGGGTAAGTTGAGTTGGGTGCTACTTGAGTGATTGGGATAGCTTGGATGGGTATGGCGTGTGAAATTGGTTGGTTACGTTGGGTAGTAGCGAAAAGTTGCCCGTCTCTTTTTCTCTTAGAATTGGGTTGAGAAGGGGATTCGGTTTGGGTGTAGTCGGAGGTTTCAGTCGATGCATTATCCTTCTTCTTCTCCTCCTTGAAGTCTTTGTTCCGGATTCGGTTCTCGGTGAGCTCTGTTGCTAGCTCCATTGCTGCTTCCAAAGTTGCAGGCGTGGTACTTATTACAGGTCTTGAATCTTTGACGGAAGACCACGAATGTAGTGCTCGATCAAACGGTAGAGGGGAGTGAACAAGTTGGGAACCATTTGATATAACTCGAGGAATCTTTTGTTGTACGTGGTGTGGTCGCCTTCCTTTTGCTTCAACGAATAGAACTCATCTTCTAATGATTTCGCTCCTTGGGCAAAATCGTCTGGTCATGATTTCCTTCAATTCATCCCAAGTTAAAGTCATAGCATCTTCAACACCTCGTTTGGCCTTCTCTGTATTCCACCAAGTAAGTGCTATTCCATATAAACGACCGGTAGCATATCGCACTTTGCGATCATCGGGGCAATCGCAATTTAGAAAAGTGTTCTCCATTTCTTCAAACCAATGGAGGAGGGCAGTGACACCTTCAGTCCCTTTGTATTTTGGAGGGTCGCATGATTTGAAATGCTTGTAGGTGCATTTAGTGGTATTTGGGGGAGGGTTGATAACGTGTTGATCTTCTTGATTGACAGGATTAGCGGTAAGTGCTTGTTGGACTTGGATTACAATGTTGGGTATTACGGCAGCCATTTGTTGAGCGATTAGGGCAGCCATGCGCTCGCGAGCTTTTCCTGCTCTCATCTTCCTACGGGCGAGGCTAGAAGACATCTACAAGGAATACATGTCAAGAGTGTGAGTTGGATGTTTTTGGGATCATGGGTCGTGCTTAGGAATGAACATTCATAAAATAATTATAGAAAAAAAATCTACTACATCCATAGGATGTCTTGGGCTTTGCTCGTCATTAGGCCCTGCATGCCGCCATACTTCACCTTCGTAATCATCTGGGCCCCCATGAATACCGGGTTTTTCATATGGTTCGCATGTGTTAGCCTGGTTACGTACACTAAAACCCGGAGAAAATCGAGAAATATGTATATAACGTATGATATTCGGAATGTGTCCAGGTGTAGACACGGTGACACCTCAAAGTGGGTTAGTTCGAACGACGTTTGGTGTGGCATGCTTTGGCCTAATAGGTCCTTCGTACTCTCATCGTTAGTCCCCAAGTAGGCAAACTGGTCCGTTATATTGGATTTATACGAATGCCAACCTAGACAGGACGTTCCGACTACCGGTACTTGTACCCTTCCAGTTACTACATGCCCGTCGCAGAATTACTTTGATGAGATTTGAAAATTGCAACAAAATCTTTGAATAACGAGAGTATGAAGATGAATTGAATATATGAACATTGATATATGTATGTTGAATGTGTATATATGTATGTATGTTTGACTGTAAGTATAAACAAATATGAAACAATAAATATCATAAGTTTGTATGTAACCACCTAATCAATTAAAATTTAGGCAAACTATAGTATAGGCTCTAAGGGTCTAATAACCTATCCTATATCCCTATAGTCATGGCTCTGATACCAATCTGTCACACCACGACCCGCAGCGGAAAAGGTGACCGGGGCATGATTGGGTTATCATCAAAGCTCATGACATTTATTATAACGTTTCATATTCATTAATACAATTTAATGGGAAATTTACAATCATAATTACATCATGACCTAAAATCAATCTAAGCTTCTTTGTTTTCTTCTAAGGCATTTCCTATGTTTTCCTTGCTTCATCCTGTTCACCTGTATCATGTGTAAAAATGGTTTTTGGATCAACAAAAGTTGGCGAGTGAATCCTATGGAAAACATTTGAGCAAGTTTATTTAATTGATAATAAAATAAAGTGCACAACCACACATGAGTAAAAATAGATGTAAACTTATACACCAATCAATTAATATTAAATAATGCACACATGAAAAAATAATGGATCGTTTTGAGGCACGCATTGCTCAACTGGTCTCTCACGAGGAACTGATGGGCCTAATGAATGATTTGCATATACTTGACAATATGAAATACATAACTACAAACAATATAAACTAAATAATACACACATGAACAATAATGGATTTTGTTTTGAGGCACGCGTTGCTCAACTCGTCTCCCACGAGGAACTGATGGGCTTAATGAGTGAATTTCATATAAGTTAACAAAATGAAATACATAACCACAAACAATATAAACAATCTAAGTTTAGATCACAATATGGTATGGCACAAGTTTAAATAAACGAGTTAATTTTGTGACACATGACACACCCCAAAACGTGTAATTAAAAAGGGGAGTTGTAAGATTCACTCACATTGGGTACGTTCGGTCGATAATGTTGAATGCACGCGAAGTTGGTTTTAACCACGAGTGAAATTAACCTAGATAATGGCATAGTGGTTCGGTAAGTAAACGGATTTTATTAATCCATTTTAGTAGGATTGTTGGGTGTATTTTTGTGAGTTTAAGGCTATTTTCTATCCTTAAAAATGTTATTTTTAAGTATTTTTAATTGATTTTTAAATAAAATAAATAAATAAAAAATAATTAAAAAAGTTGACTTTTTGCGACCGTTGACCGTTGACTTGTTGACCTGTTGACCAGTCAGACTATGTAATTGTGTGCGCCGGGTGAGGCTCGAACCCGAGACCTCCCGTTCGCGTGCACGCAGCTCTACCAACTGAGCTACGTGTCTAACCCGAAATATTTCTGTTTTTAGTTATATTTATACACTAATTGGATTAAACCGAAAATCATTTATTTTTAAAAACGATTTTAATCAAACGACTCGGTGCGCTCCACAGGTCTCGAACCCGGGACCTGTGGTTTAGGTTAACACACAGTCCACCGCTGGACTGTGTGTCCAACTTGTTAAAAAAACTGATTTTTATTATACTTAAATACAAACTAAGTATTTTCATTTCTGACTTAAATAAAAAGTTTGATAATTGTCCGGACCGGTGCGGTAGTCCGGACTCGAACTCGTGATCTGTGTTTTAAATGCGCACACAGTCCACCACTGGACTGTGTGTCTATCTTGGTTTTTATTCCGGTTTTTATTAAACTTAACATCTTGCGCCTTGACTCCGGTTCGGTTAAAAAAAGAACATTTTTATTAGGGCGAAGATGCGCGGAACAAGATTCGAACTCGAGACGTAAGCGTGTTTAATGTGCACACAGGCCACCGCTGGACTGTGTGTCTAACCCGAGTTATATCGTGATTTAAATTAAACTTATAGACAACAGCAAACTTCGTCTTCTTCGTTGGATTTAACCAGAACTAACGTCCGACTGATTCATCGATTTTATCAAGTTTCTTTAGTGTGTTATGATTAATTATAGGTGAGATAAATGAAAATAATGAAAGACTAAGCGTTAGATATACCGAAATTGGACTCCTCTGTTTCTCCGGCGGAACTCCGATGTCAGCAGACTATTCCAGCGACTTGTGTCTTGCGGCAGAGAGTCTTCAACGAGCTTGAGATGAATGTGGGTGGCTTCGGTATGAGTTCTGAGTGTTCAGTGTTTCGAGTAAGGCACAGAAGTGAAAAACCCGGTTTTCCGGCGATTTGCAGGAGATTTCCGGCGAGTGAGTTTTCGTCGAGAAAGGGTGCGGTTTTGAGCGAAAAAGCTAGCAGAGGTTCGAGGAGGTATTTATAGGGCGGGACATCGACGTATAAAGTCGGATTTCAGACTTGATTCAAAGTCATTACGTTTTCCGGCGGTTATGACTTGCATCGCGGGTTCAGACGTCGGTTATAACCGATGTCATAGTTAAAGTTTATGATAACAACAAAAGAAACCGTCCAATCTCGCGAGATCGCCGGGATTTCCGACGACTGCAATTGGGCGCGTCGTATTTGAATTCGATATTTATGATATGAATTAATTGTTTCCATTAATTAACAAGAAACACTAGTGGCGCAGTGGTTGGATGGTTAAGTGTTAAGTTATTGTTGACCCGGCTGACTGACCCGGGTTCTAAACCCGGCAGTACCATTTTATTTTTAAATCACTATTTTTAAGACTTTTTCAAATAAAACTTTTATAACCCAATATACTTATTAATTATGTATCGTTTAAAATTAATTTGGGCATTAAATAAGCAACGAAATTTTTAACTGATTGTTCGATTAATAAACGGAGCGGGTTTGGTAAATCCGTTTTTTGACGGATGTTACAGCGTAGCCCCAAGGGGGTTAGGGTACGCGTGCGGCGGCGCCCCTGGTTTCCGTTTGAAGTTTGATTTCTTTCATTTTGGCCCCCAAACATCCTATAATTCATCATTTTATGCATAATCTTTGATATTTAACATGTTTTCGAGTATAAACAACGTGTGTAAGTATAAATTGAATATCGCGAATGCATGTACGAATGTTTGCACGTATAATAAGTATAAATTGCGTATAAAAGTTGATTAAATTGCAAATATAACAAGTGTGTATAAAATATGAATTTCATTACGATCAAGGTCTCAGATTACAAAGTTGAAATTGAAAGACGATACAAGTAAAAGGTTTCCGAAAATAGAAAGTTTCCCAAAATGGAAAGTGCAACAAAACTTGTAAAATATAGAAAGTGTGAAAAGCAGGGCGTTACAAACTTGCACAGGAGAACTCTCAGAACACTCACAAACGCCGCCAACAACTGCCGCCACCGCCGCTACCCTACCTATACCCGTGTTTCATTAGTTCGTATTACTAGCACGTGTTCGTTGAACCTCGATGTCTCAATCGGTTAGTTATTAACCGAGGTATATCTTTCTCATCGGTAGTTAGATATTCTTATCACTGTGCTCGTAATTTGCATGTAACCTGATCCTGCCGGGTTTTGTTTATTGTTGATCACTCGTTTTTTTCGCTGCGTTTTATTGATCACTAGTATTATTTATTGAACCGGTTTTTAATAAATAAAATTTTAATTGCTTACCATGGAATCCCAAACAACTTATTACAAGTTACAAATTCAAAATCTGTTTTCAACTATTCAAGATTTTCATGTTTATTTTATAACCCATATTGTCTCTCATAGTTATTCTAATAGAGAATTGGAATGCTTCAGTTGCAATTTAGATTGAATTATTAAAGAGGACATGGAAAAGGGCTGGAAGATTTTTATTGTAGAAAACATAAAATGTAATTATAACGATAACCAAAGCTATGCCATCTCTCCATGCATCATGCAAGAGCTTCAAAAGTCTAGCAAACTCATACCTACCTTACATTGCATTATTCATTACTACTTATACTATTTCTCTCCAAACAAACTCTTAGCCACTTTTAGAAAATACACCTTTGCCCCTTCTAATATAATCGTGTCCTTATTTAGGTTTATCTTTTGAAAGGACTAAGGAATCAATCGTGTCACTGCTTCCCCATTCCAATAAATTCTTGACATCAAGACTTGCATCCAAAAACTGACCTTAGATCCATAACACATCCTCTATAGTGGCGTCCTCTGCGAATTGCCCCTGCCAATGTACTAGCCATTGTTCCATTGAATCAAAACCAATGTTACATTGAATTAGAACCATCACGAAGCAACCATGTTGCTAAAATAGCAGCAACAGTGAATGCCTCATTGTCTCTAGCTACCAATTCAGTAGGTAAGACTGAGTCGTTGGGTCCCTAAATAGCTTTCTTTAAGAGAGAAACGTGTAACATCCGATGAATTTAAGAAGTGGGAGGCAACTACAATCGATGGGCCACAGGACCGATTTTTTCAATAATTCGAAAGGGCCTAAAGAACTTTGCAGCCAGCTTGATGTGTCTAAAATATACACACACATATATATATATTTCTATATTTTTATTGACTTTTTGGTTTTTATTTAATATTATACTCGTATTTACATATTTGGATTTCATTAGTTTTAAATGAAAATGAACAAAACGTTTAATATGCGAGCAGATCTCATATATTATTATTCTTGATATAAATAAAAAGAAAAAGAAATAGAATAAAAACTTGAATTGTCGTTGGTAATTGAAAAATAAGAGTTAAATGCTTGGTTGGTTACTGTGGTTTGCAAATATTGCAGACTTGTTCCTAGTGGTTCAATAATTACAAAGTTGGTCCCGATAGTTGTAATTTTTTCACTCGGGTGGTCCTTTACATAAGTTAGATTTTTCAGTTAAGTATAGGTGAAATGACATATTTGCCCCTCAATAATTAAGAAAACTAAATATATAAAAATTATAATTATTAATAAATTCAAGTGGGTCCCATTTTCTACCCCTACCCTTCCCCACCCCCACCTTCTTCTTCTTCGATATCTTCCTGGACCACCATAACCACCCATTAATTTAGGTGACAATAAAACCTCCACCACCACCACCACTATCTCACCTCCACCACCAGTAACCCACCACAACCGCCGTCAACCCACCTCGACCACCGTCTCCCATCCAGCACCGAACACCCACCACCACCGTCGTCAACCCATCACAACCACCTCCGTCGTCGATTTTTCACCAACATACACCCACCACCACCGTCGTCAACCCATCACAACCACCACCTCCACCGTCACCTTCAGCCCACCACCCCAACCTCCACCGCCAACATCGCAAATTATTGGTTCGAATTAAACCAGGTTGACCAAATCCTTCAAGACCAATTCCTTCTTCAAGATCCCGGGTCACCACTTTATCAAATGTATGTATCTTCATCTGTTCACCTCTGTATATTTTTCTATTTATCTTGTGTACGTAATCAAAGTTAAGTGAAATCAATGGTCAGTGTGCTTTTGTCAATTGTTGATTCTTAGTAGTTTTTGTGGTCTATATTAGTGATATGTATGTCAATATAATGTTAGATTGTTAACCGTTGATTTTTAATGATTAAAGGTGGTTCTTTATATGTTATAATGTATATGTCATAAAGTCAAATTGATTAATCGTTAATCTCAAATCTGACAAAATAGTACCTGTCATATGCGTTTTTCACAAGCTCGAATATTTCACTTCAATTGAGAAGTCCTGTTATCTGACATAATGGAATCCACTTTATATAAAGCAATCACATGGTCAAAAAAGTTCCGTAGCCTTATATTCTTTGACATTGTGGGTTGAAGGTGGAACTGGAGGTGGAGGTTAGGGTGGCGGGCTGAAGGTGACGGTGGAGGTGGTGGTTGCGGGTTTACGGTGGAACTGGAGGTGGAGGAGGTGGTGGATTTAAGGTGTAGGTGGTGATGGATTTTAGAGAGAGGGATAGAGGAAGAAGATGAGGGGGGGCACCCATCTTTATATGTTTTTATTTTTTTAATTAGCTAGGGGTAATTTAGTCATTTCGCACACAATTAACTAAGAAATTTAACACATATTATTGATAAGGACCATCCGAGTGTAAAAATTACAACCACTGGGATCAAGTGTGTAATTATTAAACCACTAGGACAAAGTCTACAATATTTGCAAACTACAGAGACCAACCAAGCATTTAACTTGAAAAATAAAGTTAATTATCTAAATGCTAATGTTGAATAATAAAAGAATGCAACTAAATTTGACATTACTGATTTGTTTTTATTCACACGTGTAAGTGCTAAACAACAAGAATTGGAATTGAACTATTATGATGATATTGAAGTATACTTGAACCGAAAGAAGTGTTTGTTCTAATGACACATGAAAGAAGAATGAGAGTGCAAAAAGACCTTTGAATACTTAAAGAAATCTTAAAATTACAACTACGTGCCATGGTTTGGCCCAACTACACAGTGGCGGATGCAGGATTTTTTTTCACTGAGTTCACTTTTTAAGGTGTTTGAATTTTGGTCAACCCGATGTTAGATTTTTCGGGTCGGGTCGGGCTTTATCACTAAAGTCACCTTTTTCATCATTTTTGATACTAGATGAAAATAAAGTACGTCGGTGATCGAACTCTAGTCCATAGTGGTCCAACATTTTAAAACGCATATGTGATACTAGATGGGCTGTTGAATTGCAAATATTTATGTGTTATCTGATTAACACTATTTCAAAACTGGGCTACAATCACCCTTTAGAAAATATGTGACATTTACTAACCACAACTAGAAAAGAGTGGCCAAATATGATCTATTACGACTTTATTTGTTTGATTTTTTATTTATGTGACCATAACAGATTTTTCGAAACCTTTAGCCACACTTTCAAAAAAAAATGTGATACTTACTAGCCATAGTTAAAGGGTGTGACCAAATGTTACTAACTGCCATGGTACTTTTTTAATGATGTGGCCAAAAGCTAAAACATTTGGTCACTAACGAGTTTGTGTGACCAAAGAGCATTGTTTGTTAGCCACTTGTTAGAATTAAAAAAACAATAACTATTAAGCATTTTATGGTCACGGTTAAAGTATTATGTGTGGCTAAAAGATTTCAATAATGCATGGAAAATACAAATCATGTGACTACTAGTTGTCTATTGTCACATTTAATTAGTTTCAGGTGTCCAAATGTTACCAATTGCTATAGTATTGTTTTGAGCTTTTGTTCATTTGACATATCTTTTAAACCTTTAGTCACATGTTTCGTGACATTTGTGTGGCCAAATGTTACCAATTTCCATGGTATGTTCGATTTTATGTGTGTCTAAAGTTTGAAATGGTCACGTTAAAATGTTTTTGTTTGACTAAAGGTAATAAATGTACACGGTTAAGCCAGTCATTGCCAATTGCCACGATCGTTAAACCCTTTCACATCGCCAGTACGTCAGCCTCGTAAATTGAACATCTTGATGCAAATTTCTAATGATGAAAGTAGGGTTAGCAAACATTTTAAGATAACATGGACGTCAAAATGATGGATCGTTTCCTACCGAGGCATGGTACGATCTGGAGGGTAACCCGGTTTTACCCAGCTATTACCCCAGCGAGACTCTCGTGTGAGGACAGTATGGTTTCCAGCCGAAGGTCAGTCAGAGCGGCAGCCGGGGCCCGATAGAACATCGCGTCTGCGAATGTTGGGCTAACGGGTAACCATCCTTGATGAGAACCCGGTGACCAATGGTCCATGTACATATTGAAAGCCACCCTTAAAAAAGTACATAACAAAAAAGCTCAGCCATGACCCAGACCTGCAACAAATAAAATAGTTTGACTAACAATAATGAACTAAAGCTCAGCCATGTTAACTCTTATAGTTCACTCTTTTGTTTAACTCTAATATATTAGTTTAAAATTAAAAAGAACAAAGAACAAGGGGTGGAGCGGGACTCGAACTAGGGGTGTCAAGTTAAAGGAGGGCACAATTAACCAGTGGAACACAAGAGGATTTGTGTTATGGGTCCCTCAATATTTTACTTATGGGTTCCTTTTCAGTTTATCTTATACATTTACACTAAAAATTAAAAACCGAATGGGTTCCTGGGAACCCGATCTTTATACATAAATCCGCCCCTTCAACTACATTAATGATTTATTTTTATTCAAACAAGAATTTGAATTGAAGTATACATGAATTGAAAGAAGTGTTTGTTCTCATGACACGTAAAAGAAGAATAAGAATGCAAAAAGACCCTTAAATCCTTAAAGAAATCTTAAAATTACAAGTACATGCCATGCCTTGGCTTGGCCCAACATCCTCTAAAGATCCGTTAGAAGTCCATGTTGAGAAACAAGTTGTATTGGACCAAAATTATAAAACCTAAGGCTACTGGAGGGGGGTCGTTTATTATTTATTTTAGAGGGGTGTTTATTTTTTAGTAGACATCACATACGAAACCCTACTGTTGGAAAGAGAAAACAATACAAAGCTTAGAGAGGGATGGATTTCAAGGCTTTGAAGGAAGAGGAGGCTTGCGTTTGAAGATTATTGCGTAAAGATTTAAGCTTTCGGTTAGAACTCTTTGTTTATGTTTTTCGGTTTACTCAAACTTGATACTTTGACAATGTTTTCTAAACCCGTTCGCTTTAAATTTATTTTTGTTTCCCTTCCGAATATAAGTAGCTAAACTTGTTATGGTTACTTTGGTTGATGAGTTAGATGATTGTTTGATTGAATAACTTTTGGTTTTGAATGAATGTGGTGATTCATGTTTTAATTTTGAAAACTGAATCTAAATAATTGCATTTTGGTATGGATTGATTTGATAATTTATTTGTTGGTTACATTGCTCTAGATACTTAGAAATATACTTTAGAGCCGGGAGTCAATTAAGGTTGTTAATCTTTCAGTCTAGACCTTGAAGGTGAGAAATCTAATTCAAGTTTATTATTTATTAAATTAAATTGATTAAAACGTGCAATATTTTCTAGAAGTGAGAAATCAAATCTAGAACTGCTAGGTTATTAGTTGGGCGTTGTTTAACAGTTTGGGTAGCCGGTCATTCGGGTTCACCTGTTTATTCGTGTCTAGAGTTTCCTAGGGTTTCGGTGTTCTTAGTTATTTCAGCTTCTTAATTTGAGAGTTTTAGTAAATAAATTACTTTATACCTGATAGTTGTGGGACTTGGTGGTCGATAACTCGAGTCAGTCCATTTTAGCACTTCTTCAGTTTTAGATTCAGTTTATCTTATGGGGGTTTATCGGGTGAGACAGAGTCTTCATTCAAAACGAGGGCTAGGATTTTAGTCATGAGTCTAGGGATTCTATCCTAGGTAACCTATTTTTACCGCGTCTCATGTTGACCATTGCTAACCACGTTGGCCGGTTTGACCGAGTTGACTGAGTTGACCGGGTTTAACCCGAACACCATAACTGAAACGAAACTACCCCTTGACCGTTGTTGACTTGTCAACCCAAACCGAGCTTGAACCGTGTCAGACCGAGTCGTGCCGAGTTGTACCGAGTCGAATCGAGTCCCACCGAGTCGAACCGAGTTGCACAGTACCCGTCTGAATCTGACCCGAATCCCACACCTTAGCCAATACATGACCTGAGCCAAAACAGAAACATTATTAACCCGAACATCGAACCGAATCTCAAATCTGAACTGAACAAGAATCAACCTCAATTTATGCGATTGGAGTTTTTTTGTTATCTAATCGGACTTTTTCTTGACTGCTCGGAGTTTTTTGTTATCTAACAAATGTTATAACCAATTGTTATGATTTGTTCCGTAATTGTTTATGTATATTATGTGATTTCAGTTACGTAGTTATATGAAGAGATGGTTTTGTTTAAAGAGCGGGGTCTTCATTTATCTTCTGAAACTCACAAGCTGCAAAACGAATAACACCTCAAGACTAATACTATTATTAAATCTACAACTTTGTCCACTTTTGTTACAAGACTCATCACCTCAAGGCAAAAGTCTTGGGGCAGTGCAGAGAGTAGCTCGTCCGGTTTAGATACGTCTCGTTGGTGATGTGACTTCATTTATCTTCTGAAACTCACAAGCTGCAAAACGAATAACACTATGAACCTCGCGTAGGAATGGCAATGGCCAGGTTTGGGTCGGGTATTGGTAATCCCAAGCCTGTACCCGGTTGTAATTCTTTGGCCCATACCCACCCCGTTACCCGTCGGGTATATTTCGGGTAATTACCCATCGGGTATCGGGTATACCCGTTAATTTGTTAAAAATACCATTGAGACTCTTGTATGCATTTTTTACTCTAATGTTTATATAATTTACTATTTTAATAAATACAATAAAGGAAAATATAATCAATAACATACATACATATCCTATTAAAATGCATATTTGAAATATTTAAAATGCATATTTGAAACATATATCTACATAATTAACTAATTAATGTACTGCTACTTTGGATAGAGACAACATAACTAAATATAATATATTGTATGTGTATGTTAAAGTCTTGAAAACAAATAAAAGAGCAAAATCTATGAATAATGAATAATTGTATCTACTAAAGTTTACATAAATAGAAAATTTAATTTAATATAGTTTTCGGGTATAACTCGGGTAAACGGGCCGGGTATCGAGCAGGTATCACTAAATCTCATACCCGTACCCGTACAGGACTTTTTTATATTTTTAAGCCCGGCCTATACCGTCGGGAATCGGGTATACCCGGCCCATGTATTTCGGGTTTCGGGTATACCCGTCGGCTTGGGGTTTTTTGCCATCCTCGCGGCACGCAGAAGAGATTTCTTCCCATTAATACACTCGGTGTGAGAATAAGTGTGTTTGTTTGGAGAATAAGAACGAACAAGGGATGTTAAGTCTAAGAGTAGAGAGAAGAGAATGTGATATTTTTACCTTACGTGATCAAGGTGGTATTTGTAGTATTGAATGCCTTGCTTGAGGTGCTATTCCAATGGAAGCATGGGGTCAAGCTTCTGATTATGGCCTTTTTCTACAGAACATCCATTCCCTAAGTGCAAAGGGTTTTAGGTAACTTCTATTGGCCTGTAAACGAACTGAATGTTCAGTGAACCGTTCGACGGAAAGTTTGTTTATGTTCGTTTGATTAGCTTAACGAACAAACACGAACAAAAAGTTCGTTCGGTTGGCTTATCGAACAAACACGAACACAGGTCTCGTTCGTTCAAATGCGTCCGCGAACGTTCGGTCATATCTTTGGTTAACTTCGTTTATGTTTGTTTGATTATATTAAAAAAATAATAAATAACAAACTTTTTATCTAAATATACTGAAAACATAAAACCCTGAAAACATAAAACCCTATTTTTTTCTAAGTTAGCTAAAATTTGAACATTTTAAGACATTTTTGTGGATAGTTATGTCTAACTTAGCTAAACATGATTGATCGTTTGGTGGGTAGTAGACTTCTTGTGTTTTGATTTATCATTTGATTGTTGTATTTAACTAATTATATACAATGTTTAAGGATAAAAACGTTATTATATTCAAGTTAAATGTTCGTTTGCTTTTGTTTTTATTTGCTTGCGTTCGTTTGTGTTCGAGACTAGTTTCACGAACATTTCGTGAACAACTGAATTTCTTTAACGAACGAACACGAACATAAACTTATGTTCGGTATGCGTTCGTGAACAGTTCGCAAAAATGGGTTAATTTCTTTAACGAACGAATACGAACATGGCCTTGTTCGTGTTTGTTCGGTTCGATTATAGCCCTAACTTCAATGCACTTTTTCCGCTATAGTTGACATTGGCCTTCAAATATTGTAGGCCACTACTTACCATCCGTCGTTGTTCATGGCCCAGGGTCTAACTGATGTCATTTGTTGCCTTGTGTCTAGATGACATTCGTTATCAACCAATAAAGTGCTTCTATCATTCTCTACATTCGTTACGCTCTCATGAATACTTCTAAGTGTTGAAGATGCACCATACATCTTAGTCTATCACTAATCTTGACCCACAACCTGGCATGTGTTGTGGTATTATGTCCCAAGCAACAACGTTACTGTTGTGTCGCTGTATGGGCCTTTGTCAAGGTGATGTACAATTCTTGTTATATGCGATGATATTGAAAGTGTTGCCCGGACCCTGCTTAGGCTTGTGTCAGAGCCTCATGTCACGGTTTGAGCTTTGTTGCAACCTACGACCCTTATGGGCTTCATGTCGCGGCCTAGCGATGTTTGGTTATTTTGTTATGCCCCAATGCTTTGTGGGTCGCGACTGGTGATGTTGCCGAGTCATGAGGATGTTACCTCATCATCCACCATAATAAGTAGAAATGGCTTTAAGTAGACCTTGATACCACTATGGTATAGAAATAGAACTTTTTGTGTCAATGTGTTTTTCTTTCTCTTTTTTTATGTAAGGATGCTTAAGTTTAAATTTAGGGGAATTTACGAAAATGTTCGTTGACCAACATGTTTTACAAAAATGTCATCCTTCTGCGTCGGTGGAGAGGGGCTTAAGGAGTGGGATGCGTCCGGCAAGCACGGGATGCGTCCGTGGAGCAAAAACCAATAAAAAATGGACACGTGGCCATGGGAAGCGTTGGCATGACGGGATGCGTCCGGCGAGTTTCTGAAGCGTCCGGCTAGTTTTCCGGCGATTTGCAGTTTCCGGCGAACTTTGTTTTTATGATTTATCATTTATCATTCATCATTTATCATTTGGTGTGTTTTCCAGTAACGTTTTGGTGATTCTTCTACATTTATCATTTATCATTCAACACAAAGTTCGCCGGAAACCTGCAACTCGTCGAAACCTGCAACTCGCCGGAAACTAGCCGGACGCTTCAGAAACTTGTCGGACGCATCCCGTGCGTCATGCCGACGCTTCCCATGGCCAGGTGTCCATTTTTTATTGGTTTTTGCTCCACGGATGCATCCCGTGCTTGCCAGACGCATCCCACTCCTGAAGCCCCTCTCCACTAACAAGGGTGACATTTTGGTAAAACATGTTGGTCAATGAAGATTTTGGTAATTTCCCCTTAAATTTAAAGCATGTGCGATGGTCTTTTTAACACTTTGTCAAAAACAACGATTGTTAGAATATAAAGTCTTGCCTCGTAGTTAGAAATTCCCGATCATCGAAGAAAACTGATTGGACCAATTAAATATCATTTTTTTGACTTCTAAGGTTAAAAAGTTGTTATTCCGTGATGGCTACAATACCATACAAAAAGACTACTAGTAAAAAAACTAATACCTTTTATTTATTTTCTCACTTGAATACAATAACTTAATGAAAAGATGCGGACCGCTAGTACCCGTTTGGTTGCTTGTTATTAAAAAAAATCGTGGCTTCTTGTGTGATTCGCCGCCATTGTTGTTCTTTTCAAAACCTCCCCTTATAACATCATTTAACTCAATTATTTCTCATTAAACAGTCACAAAAAATGGCAATAATAGTTTTGTACCCATCTCCGGCGATGGGCCACCTCATCTCAATGGTGGAGCTCGGAAAACCTCATCATCAAACACCACCCTTCTTTCACTGTCATCGTCCTCACTCTCATCCCCTCCTTCAACACCGGGACCACCGCGGACTATGTCCGCCACATCTCCGCATCACCTTCCACCACCTCCCTGACATCCCTCTTTACCCCCTACAATTCCCTTCAATGGAAGCCATCATCTTTGAGCTTATTCGACGTAGCAACACTAATGTCGATCGCGTTTTACAATCGATCTCTTCATCTTCTAACATCTCCGCCTTCGTTATCGACTTCTTTTGCACCACAGTGATGCCTGTGGCTGATAATTTAAACCTGCCGGTTTACTACTTCTTTACTTCCGGTGCATGCTGCCTTGCACAATTCCTTTACCTTCCGACAATTCATAAAACCACTACTAAAAGTTTTAAAGATATGAATACACTCATCCATACGCCTGGGCTGCCGCCTATACCATCGTCGGATATGGTAGTCCCAGTACTTGATAGAACTTCTACTGATTATTCTGATTTTCTTGAAGTATGCGAGCACTTTCCAAGATCAGCGGGAATCATCATCAACACGTTTGATTCCCTGGAGTCGAAGGCAATTATAGCCATAAACGATGGAGTTTGTGTCCCAGATCAGCCTACGCCACCGATCTACTGCGTGGGACCGTTGGTGGCGAGTGGTGGTGATGGTTCGCACGAGTGTTTGAACTGGCTTGATTTGCAACCGAGTGGAAGTGTTGTGTATTTGTGTTTTGGGAGTTTGGGTGTGTTTTCGAGCGAGCAGTTGAAGGAGATTGCCACGGGGTTGGAGATGAGTGGAGTTCGGTTTCTTTGGGTGGTTAGAAGCCCACCATCAAACAAAGAAGAAGACCGGTTTCTGCCACCATCGACACGGACTTGGATTTATTTCTTCCAGAAGGTTTTTTGGAGCGTACTAGAGATAGAGGGCTAGTGGTGAAGAAATGGGCGCCACAAGTGGCTGTTCTCAACCACAAGTCTGTGGGCGGGTTTGTGACACACTGCGGGTGGAACTCGGTTTTGGAAGCCATATGTGCCGGGGTTCGATGGTGGGGTGGCCACTGTACGCGGAACAAAGGTTCAATAGGGTGGTGTTGAGGGATGAAATGAAGTTGGTGCTACCTATGGATGAGTTAGAAGGCGGTTTGGTGACCGCGATGGAGTGGAGAAGCGGGTTAGAGAGTTGATTGATGGGGAGGAAGGTAAGGTTGTTAGGGAGGTGGCAAAGGCGAGAAAAGAGGAGGCCGCGGTGGCAGTGAGTGATGGTGGGTCTTCTCGGGTGGCTTTGTCTAAGTTAGTTGCATCATGGTAGCCGTTAAATGTGGATTGATTGTACAACTTAGGTTAATCCTACATAGTAAGAACTTGGTTATGTTTGAATATTTTGACTTTTTTAGATGGCTTGGAGCCTTGGAGAATTGCTATACGTGTTGGAAGTAATCAACGATCATATACCAAATTATAATTTATAGGTCAAAACGGTAAGTATGTAATAGTTATGTTCAAAGTTAATTGTCATTGTAAAGTGGTTTAGGGGCCATTGTGTATTATGTAAATAACTTTTATGTACGTACGGTTGTGTCGCTCCATTAAGTGACGCGTCATTCTATACCAACGGCTTGTGTCGTTCCATTAAGTGATGGGTTGTTCTATACCTATACCTAGTTTCGAATTGAGTGAAGCTGCCTATTTATGTGTCATCATTTATTCATAGTTTCCTCGCACGACCATCCCCATTTTTTGTTACTTTTAAGGCATTATCATAAGGCCGGAAACACTATTTAAGATCTTTTTCAATAACTGCAAGTTTTTAGATTTCTGGGAGAAAAAAAAAAGTGAAAATCGACAAAGAATGAAAGAAACCCAACAATCTGCATGCCAGGCATGGCCATGCACGACCTCTAGCACGCCCATGCAATCCCAACTAGCTTTCAGAAGCAAAAAAAAAAAAAAAAAAAAAAGAAAAGAAGAGAAAAAAAAAGACAAAAAGCAAGTAAGTTGAAGAAAAGGCCCGATCGTGCACATCAACAAGCTCGACCATGCTCTACTAAAGAAAAATGTAGAAAAGATAAAAGAGACAAAGAGTAAAACAGCTAGAGATTCTGTCTGGACACCTGTCCACCTACATGGCCATGCTCCGTACCAGCACACTCGTGCATGTACCAAGATTCCCGACAAAGTACTTGATCTTTGAAGATTCTGCCAACAAAAAGTACAATGCACAATCGTGCATGTACTTGTGCATGATCGTGCACACCCACTGCCATCAACTTATAAATAGCAACTTCAAGTTTATTTCCAAGTGTGCAATTTGGGAGGTCCCTAATGCCAACCAAACCCCTATTTAGGGATAGTTCTCCAATGTTCATCCCGAATCCATGTTAATAAAATGGCACTAGTAGTTTAGTTTATGTATGATGTATTTTAAGGGTCGATTACCACTTTATAGACACTTTCTCTTAGGGTTTTGTGAATTCCATGAGTCTATTCTCACCACGAGTTAAATGTTGTCATCTTCAAATGGTTGTAACCATCTACTATCCTCTCCCTCTTGGAGTTGTTGAACCTTGTTGATTTTAGTACTTTTTTTTAGTTATTTAGTGTGTCTATTTCTTTACTCGTTAATGATTTGTTTATTCTTTGAGATATAAAAATCTAACTAACTAACTAACTAATAAAAAAAACAAAACTTAACTTTTCTATTAGGAGTGCATACGGCTTCTAGTACCCCCATCAAATCTGATGGTATTGAACCAGATCCAGGTGATAAGTTTCTGGTACAACACCAGATTAGGTGAAGGGCTTCTAGTATTTCACAATAACCTTCGAGAGGCTTCTAGTAAACCACCAGATCCATTTCCATTTGGGGCAAATGTTAAGTTTAGTTAAGAAGGGGGTTGGGTAATATGCAAAGTACCGCGATCCTAACCATGATGACTTCTTTGTGTGTTTGGTAACATCGCTAGTTCGTTTTGTTGCCTTAATGGATCCTGACCGCGACTATGAGCTTAGCTTGAGGACACAAATTATTTCTTGTTTTAAAAGGAAAAAAAATGAAAATGCAGTTTCATAGTAACCAACATGAGAAACTGAGGGAAACAGGGTAACCAAACTAGGAGCCTCTATCCTGTAAAAAGATAAATAAGAAATCATGCACTTCGTCGAACAGACCCGACAGTGGTTGGGTGCACCCCACACTTTGCAAAGGGTTGTATGACTTGAGTAACATGACCAGAAGCCAAGTCAATCAAGAGAATACCAGCCTAAGCCCTAGCCGTCCGGAGACACCAGATGGAAACTTAGCATTGCGAGAGCCTGCTAGCGATCCAATGGGTTGCCAGAACAGTTACCGTTAAACCTTTATTTTCTCACCTATAACTCTGAAAGGGCTCGTTCACCCTAATGTTTTTCAACACTAATTAAGTCATTACAAAATGTTAACATTAAACAAGAGAATTCAATGCACGGGAAACCCTTGTTTACCACAGTAGATTTCTAACCTACTTTTATCTTTTCCTTTTACTTCACCTTTTAAAACAACCTTCCACTTTATTATCCTAAAGTTAGCCAATCCTTTACGAGAGTTGAATAGGGAAGCTGTGTCCTTAGATCGATACGTGGTTCTTATCTAAATTATACTACGCTGCAATAGGTCCTCTTGCATTTAAGTGTGTTTAGTTGAAAATCTTATCCATTTATAAAATTTTAAACCACGATTAAAGTGTTCCACCTGATAGTCACTACGAAAACACGTCCATCATCGATCATGATTCCACCACTGCTAGCCAAAAACAAAGCAGGTGGCGTACGACTTTTGGTTTTCTTTTCGAATTGAGTTTGATCATGGAGTGAATTAAAAATATGGATCCAATCTATGACGAGGTAAATTTCTAATCATGATGAATGAATTAGAAATGTAACTCAAGTTATCATAAAGAGATAAATTTTTAGCCTTCGTGATGCAAATTAGACACATAGGTAAACTATTCAAAGTGGTAAATTTTTAGTCATCATCAGTTAACCAGTAGAGAGCTAGTTCACCCCTATAATAACAAGGTATGTTTTTGGTTGTTATATTGGAATTAGAGAAACAACTCATCATAGTATAATCAAGCCAAACGTATGAGTGTTCGTAAACCGTTAAAACCAACCAAATCAAAGCAAGTTCGTCAGCGCATCAAGTCTAATAGGTTCCATTTACGTTTTGATTTTGATGATTTAATGGTCCAAAATTTGGAACTAGTCATGTAATCTGAATAGACAGCTAACCTTTATATACATGTATATATATGTATGTATATGCATTCGTTTTTGTAATATGTAGTTAACAAAATGTATTATAATGATGAACCATCTTTACCATTTAGAATTTTAAGTGCAAATTAATACTATTGAAAAAAAACCGCGATAAATAACCAATATGCACTTGTCAAATCACTAAACGGATATTGTTGCTGGTTTGACAACCCACAAAAATAGAGTTAATAGTTTGGTTTAATTTTTTTTTTCGAATTTGGCTAACTAGACTGTGAACACGCTAGTTGTGTCAAAATTAGCTCAACTAGACTGTGAACACGCCTAGCGTAACTCAAGTATTCATGAATTCTTGAGGACTAATATGACTTGTAACGGTAATATGGTATAATAACCTAATATGGGGAATGGTCTAAAAAAGATAGTCGTTAATTTTGTTTTCTAAAATCCCTTAAGGTGATAACTATAAAAAAAAGAGTGTCCTTGTTGAATTATTATTTTTTCTTTCTAAAATCTCTTGTTTTAGTGTCAACTGTCAAGCCTTATATATAATCCATTTAACTTTATTCTTTTGTTTCATGGATTCCTTTCCGTCTCTCTTTTTATGTTTGGAATTTGTTTTATTATTTTGTCTTAAGGGTTTATATAAGATTTTTAATTTCCAATTCACATATATACATATTATTTTATTATTAATTTTATGTTAGGAATTTGTTTTATTATTTTGTCTTAAGGGGATTTTAAATTTCCAATACACATAAAATTTATTATTAATAATATATATTTTTGACTGAGTACACAATAGTGTTGACATCTTCTACAGACCTACACCTAAATTAACTGTTGATGAAAAAGAAATTATAATTATCAAAGCACAAATGGATTTTAGAAAAATAAAATAAAATAAAACATAGAACGACTATCTTTTTGTAGTCTTTTCCACATTAAACTATTATTATTATCACATTTCATTTCACTTTCTAAGGTTGGATTCATGATGTCTTATGCTAGGTGTTTAAGGTCCGTTTCAATCAATTTTTGATGAAGATTATACACCGAGCTAAGTACGGAAAAATAAAATATGGTTGAGTGAGTCAGCTGAACCAATTGCTTTACCGGTTTAGTTTGTACAAAAAAATAATAGCTAACAATGGTTTATGATTATTCCAAAAATAATAAATATCTTTATTATTATAAATGATTTCAAAAAATGTCACGTGTCACTATCAGAATCACTCTCTCACATTTATGATTTCGAGACTTCAAGGCACAAAAGGCCGGTTTTTTCAGGTTTTATATATTATTTCTTTTAAATGCATCCCAACTTTAGGATTTACTTATTCAGTCCTTCACAACTACGTACACTGCACGTTGTATGCCCATATGTGACCAATTCGTTCATCATTCCATCATATCGTTCAATCTTGAATCTCCTTCACTAGTTATTGAACAATTAGAGGCCTCACGCCTAACATGTTCCCCATTGTACATCATTGCCTCCAAAACCAGACCCCACAAATCGCTCATCTCGTACATAGTCAAACGCAACAACATTTTTTTTGAACTGCATCTCGGTCAGGGTTGTACATGACCAAAGCTCGGGTGAACGTAAATATGAATATGTGATGAACCTGTAATTTGTGATTTTGTGAAAATGTGGTACAACTGATCATTATGACTTAATATTCTTCTAATCAAATTCTAATATGCGAATCCAAGCGCTCCCGAAATTGCAACACTCATTCCTATGTTTTGTTGTGTTATGATATATGAATATGACCTGGGATCTATGACCTGTCACTTGTGGAACGGGTGAATCTATGATTTTATAAATATGGGAAACCTTTCCTCCATTTCCACCTAGTGATCTGACATGCTGCGAAAATTTTAACCTTTGGTTGCGAGAAATTTGACTATAAAATAAAGGTGGCTCCATATGAATATAATCATGGGTTTGCTAGCCGCGACCTGACTTTATGTCGCAGTATTCTGACCCAAGCCACGAGTTGATCTTTGCCGTGGTATTCTGTCCTGTGCCATGACCTTACCTAATGTGCATGACCATACCTTACCTATGTGTCGCGGTTTAGGCCCGCATCATGATTTCTTTCCAAGTTTGTTTATGTGTGTGATGTTACTGAAGGGTCGCCTAACCCTACTTGGGCTTGTGTCGGACCCTTATGTTATGGCTTGAGCTTGTGCCGCGGCCTGCGATGTTTTTGGGCTTCATGTCGTGCCTAGCGATGTTTGGTAATTTTACTACGACCCAACAGTTTTCGTGTTGCAAATGGTGATGCTATGAGTTGGTGGGTGTTACCTCATCATCCACCATAATAAGTGGAAATGCCTTTAATAGACTCTATGGTAAAGACTAAAGACCTTTGGGCGTCATTTATGTTTTTCTTTGTCTCATTTATTTTATGTAAGATTGCTCAAGTATAAATTCAACACATGAGCGGAACTAGATATGGTCTTTTTAACATTTTGTCAACAAAAAAATGATTAATGAGTATAAAATCCAATAAAAAAAGGGTACTAGTTAAAGTACTAATACATTTTTATCTTTTTTTTTCACGTATATAGAGTCATGAAAAGATGGCGGACAATTCAATATATTACCCGTTTGGTTGCTTGTTATTAAAAAATAGTCCATGGCTTCTTGTGTTATACGCCGGCATTACTGTTGTTTTCATAACCTCCCCCTTAAAACTTCTATCACTCCATTAACTCAAATCATTTCTCTCTTAAGCAATCACAAAAATGGGGACTATAGTTTTGTACCCATCTCCTGCTATGGGCCAGCCACCTCATCTCAATGGTGGAGCTCGGAAAACTCATCACCAAACACCACCCTTCTTTCTCCATCGTCGTCCTCACTCTCATCCCCTCCTTCAACACCGGCACCACCGCCACCTACGTCCGCCACATCTCCGACACCTTCCCCGCCATCACCTTCCACCACCTCCCTGACATCCCTCTTGACCCCCTACAATTCCCTTCAATGGAAGCCATCATCTTTGAGCTTATTCAACGTAGCAACCCTAACGTCGACCGCTCTACATGTCTTTCTTCAACCTCTCCATTATACTTTATCCGTATCCCTTGGCTGAAATTTTCTCTGTTACATCTTACATCATCATGTGGACAATTTTTACATGCTGCCCGTTCAGAGCATTATGTCCCTGTAAATGGTGGGATCTTGTGATATAAACCTACACCTTATTACAGTTGTGTGATTCCATGACGAGTTTTCTATACTTGAAGCAATGTAACACAAAAGTTTATAACTTATCCCTAATCATTCAATATCAATTTCTAGTTTATTAATGTTGTTATTCATATAACACCACGAAAAATCCTAAATTTCTGAATAAAGTGGGTTAAGTCTTTTTATGGGCTTATATAATTAAGTTGGATGGAGTCCCATTAAAAGGAAATTTATCCAATGATAAGAGAGTGAAAGAATGGATTTCTAGAGAGATAAAATTGAGGAAACAAAGATCAAGGCCAAGAATCATCAATGAAGCGTTTGGAGCAAGAAACATGTAAGAATCAGTCTCAAAAGCTATGTTTTTAGGCGTGTATGGTTTTAATGGGATATTTGGGTTTTCAACCAGAAAGATTGGAATTTTATCTATTCATGAGGGTTTAATGACAGATCTGGTCTCATTGAGGATAAACACGAGTTTTGTACATAAAAAGTTATGGTTGTGAGTTTGAAAAACGTGAGTGATTCCTAAACCATGTTCATCCGATCATACCGGAAGTGTTGTCGTCAACACTCACGGGCCTGTTTCGAAAAGATGGGCTCTGATCCTGTGGTTTTCTAATGATTGGTGACAATGTTATCATCAACACTCAGGAATGTTGCCAGCGACGTTGTCACACTAAGAGTCAAAAACAAACAAACCAAAGCACAATTTTGACTCAAAGAATAAAAATAAAAGCAAAACTTGACTCAAAATACAAACTCTACAACTAGGTAACATCCCAAAACCTCAATCAGGAGGCTTCTTCTTTATCTAACCGCAGTTCAACCCATTCAATTCCATCGGTTCCTTATTATTAATTAAAATTTTAAGAGTGAAATTTATAAACCTTTTATCATTTTCAAACGGGCCAGGCCACCAATACTTAAACTTATCTAGACCAAACCTGATTCGTGTCATGTAATGAGAAGGATGGTGTTGTGGAAACTTCAGCGGTTCCTCCTCCTTTTTCCTTTGATACTATCCTCGAATCATGTGTCGATCCAGGCTCCTTTTCGCCCTCTCCCATGTTCTTGATCGTGGTGGCAATCTATCTTCTAACTTCTCCATGGGCCAGCTATCCAACTATTCAGCCACTTTTGCTTCTTCTATGTTTGGTGTATTTTTTATCTCCATGGTCGGCTCTCCTATAAGCAATGTTTCTAAATAGGAAAGGTCACCAACCGAGTCAAATTCTCCTACTTCAAAAGTTGGTAGACCTACCAACTCATCATCAAACTCATCTTGTCAAGTGGATCATCCTCGTCTTCCCCCTCATCATCATTCCAATAATAATCATCATACATACCCCCTGGCGTGGGGCACCAATGGACTGACTCAAATACCTGTGTAACCAGAGGTGGAACTGATTCATCCATTATGGTCCGTGGCTCTAAAGTGATATACTCATATTTCTGTGAGTGCGGAAATGGGCTATAATGGTAATCTGTGGAATACGCCAATGAATATGAACAACTCCGAGTAGGATGGGGATCCTCACAGATCTCGCAGTACTCAGTAATGCTCTGGCCATTCTCCGTATAAGTTTTGCTACAGTTTTTCTTCTAGCATTACTGCAAACAGAAACTTAAAGAACAGGGATCACGGGCACAAGATATATAAATAAATAAGAAGAAAACTAAGAAAAATCTAATAAAGCAGTAAAGTGACTAGATCCCCAACTCGGGTCGTCCTCAAAAGCTCACTATGTCCCCAGTAACGGCGCCAAAACTTGATGTGTGAAATGTATATTAATAAATTCACACAAGTTTTAAAAATTGGAAAAACCCGCTAAACCACACACTACCGACAAGTGTATCAGTCGTAAGTAGTAAAACACGTAAGTCCGAGTATCGAACCGTGGACACAATAATAGTGGCTCTTGATACTAAACCTCTGTCGACTCCTAGCCTAATAATTTGGTTGTTGAGAAAATGGTTTTTAAACAAAAAAGCGAATTAAACAAATAGACAATTGAACAGAAAGCAAGTGTAGGCAACTTGAGACTGGACTGCAACTCAAGTACGGGAAAATAGGTTACCTAGGATAGAATCCCTAGACTCATGACTAAAATCCTAGCCCTCGTTTTGAATGAAGACTCTGTCTCACCCGATAAACCCCCATAAGATAAACTGAATCTAAAACTGAAGAAGTGCTAAAATGGACTGACTCGAGTTATCGACCACCAAGTCCCACAACTATCAGGTATAAAGTAATTTATTTACTAAAACTCTCAAATTATGAAGCTGAAATAACTAAGAACACCGAAACCCTAGGAAACTCTAGACACGAATAAACAGGTGAACCCGAATGATCGGCTACCCAAACTGTCAAACAACGCCCAACTAATAACCTAGCAGTTCTAGATTTGATTTCTCACTTCTAGAAAATATTGCACGTTTTAATCAATTTAATTTAATAATTAATAAACTTGAATTAGATTTCTCATCTTCAAGATCTAGACTGAAAGATTAACAACCTTAATTGACTCCCGACTCTAAAGTATATTTCTAAGTATCTAGAGCAATGTAACCAACAAATAAATTATCAAATCAATCCATACCAAAATGCAATTATTTAGATTCAGTTTTCAAAATTAAAACATGTAAATCACCACATTCATTCAAAACCAAAAGTTATTCAATCAAACAATCATCTAGCTCATCAACCAAAGTAACCATAACAAGTTTAGCTACTTATAGTTGGAAGGGAAACAAAAATAAATTTAAAGCGAACTAGTTTAGAAAACATTGTCAAAGTATCAAGTTTGAGTAACCGAAAAACATAAACAAAGAGTTCTAACAGAAAGCTTAAAACTTTACGCAATAATCTTCAAACTCAAGCCTCCTCTTCCTTCAAAGGCTTGAAATTCATCCCTCTCTAAGCTTTGTATTGTTTTCTCTTTCCAACAGTAGGGTTTCGTATGTGATGTCTACTAAAAAATAAACACTCCTCTAAAATAAATAATAATCGACCCCCCTCCAGTAGCCTTAGGTGTTATAATTTTGGTCCAATACAACTTGTTTCTCAACATGGGCTTCTAACGGATCTTTAGAGGATGTTGGGCCAAGCCAAGGCATGGCATGTACTTGTAATTTTAAGATTTCTTTAAGGATTTAATGGTCTTTTTGCATTCTTATTCTTCTTTTACGTGTCATGAGAACAAACACTTCTTTCAATTCGTATATACTTCAATTCAAATTCTTGTTTGAATAAAAACAAATCATTAATGTAGTTGAAGGGGCAGATTTATGTATAAAGATCGGGTTCCCAGGAACCCATTCGGTTTTTAATTTTTAGTGTAAATGTATAAGATAAATTGAAAAGGAACCCATAAGTAAAATATTGAGGGAACCCATAACACAAATCCTCTTGTGTTCCACTGGTTAATTGTGCCCTCCTTTAACTTGACACCCCTAGTTCGAGTCCCGCTCCACCCCTTGTTCTTTGTTCTTTTTAATTTTAAACTAATATATTAGAGTTAAACAAAAGAGTGAACTATAAGAGTTAATATTGCTGAGCTTTAGTAATATATTAGAGTTAAACAAAAGAGTGAACTATAAGAGTAAACGTGGCTGAGCTTTAGTTCATTATTGTTAGTCAAACTATTTTGTTTGTTGCAGGTATGGGTTACGGCTGAGCTTTTTTGTTATGTACTTTATTTAAGGGTGACTTTCAATATGTACATGGACCATTGGTCACCGGGTTCTCATCAAGGATGGTTACCCGTCAGCCCAACATTCGCAGACGCGATGTTCTATCGGCCCCGGCTGCCGCTCTGACTGACCTTCGACCGGAAACCATACTGCCCTCACACGAGAGCCTCGCTGGGGTAACAGCTGGGTAAAACTGGGTTGCCCTCCAGATCGAACCATGCCTCGGTAGGAAACGATCCACATTGGGACGTCCCGCACCTTTTGCCCAAGCCGGGAGTCGAACCGAAGTCTCCATGGAGAAACCAGCCCAACTTACCCAACTGGGCTAGGGTGGGGGATATTTTTTGTTATGTACTTGAAAATTCATTTTAGTTTTCTTGGTGGCTGTTAGATAAAAATTAATTTTATTTCATGTAATCTCTATTAACCAATTAAGAGAAATAAGCCATAGAAATGGTTCAGTTAGATGCTTTTGTCTTTGGAACCGCCAAACCGCTCAAATAAATGCTCATTTGGTCAAGTTTTATGCTTTTGTCGTTGTAATTCGAACTAAAATGACTATTTTTAGATGTACCGTTTCTAACTCGAATTCGTTCCGTAAAAGTTTATTACAAATCAATTTGTTTTTAGAGACAAAGATAGATAGTGGGATAGGAATGCCCTTTAAAGCATCATAGGAAAAAGGTGACTTTAGTGATAAAGCCCGACCTGACCCGAAAAAACTAACGTCGGGTTGACCAAAATTCAGACACCTTAAAAACTGAACCCAGTGAAAAAAAGTCCTGCATCCGCCACTGTGTAGTTGGGCCAAACCAATTGTAATTTTAAGATTTCTTTAAGTATTCAATGGTCTTTTTGCACTCTCATTCTTCTTTCATGTGTCATTAGAACAAACACTTCTTTCGGTTCAAGTATACTTCAATATCATCATAATAGTTCAATTCCAATTCTTGTTGTTTAGCACTTACACGTGTGAATAAAAACAAATCAGTAATGTCGAATTTAATTGCATTCTTTTATTATTCAACATTAGAATTTAGATAATTAACTTTATTTTTCAAGTTAAATGCTTGGTTGGTCCCTGTAGTTTGCAAATATTGTAGACTTCGTCCTAGTGGTTTAATAATTACACACTTGATCCCAGTGGTTGTAAATTTTTGTACTCGGGTGGTCCTTATCAATAATCTGTGTTAAATTTTTAGTTAAATGTGTGCGAAATGACTAAATTACACCTAACCAATTAAAAATTAAAAACTTATAAAGATGGGTGGCCCCCCTCATCTTCTTCCTATATCCCTCTCTCTCTAAAATCCATCACCACCTACACCTTAAACCCACCACCTCCTCCACCTCTAGTTCCACCGTAAACCCGCAACCACCACCTCCACCGTCACCTTCAGCCCGCCACCCCAACCTCCGCCTCCAGTTCCACCTTCAACCCACAATGTCAAAGAATATAAGGCTACCGAACTTTTTTGACCATGTGATTTCTTTATATAAAGTGGCTTCCATTGTGTCAGATAACAGACTTCTCAATTGAAGTGAAATATTCGAGCTTGTGAAAAACACATATGATAGGTATTATTTTGTCAGATTTGAGATTAACGATTAATCAATTTGACTTTATGGCATATACATTATAACATATAAAGAACCACCTTCAATCATTAAAAATCAACGGTTAACAATCTAACATTTTATTGACATACATATCACTAATATAGACCACAAAAACTACTAAGAATCAACAATTGACAAAAGCACACTGACCATTGATTTCACTTAACTTTCATTACATCCACAAGATAAATAGAAAAAATATACAGAGGTGAACAGATGAAGATACATACATTTGATAAAGTGGTGACCCGGGATCTTGAAGAAGGAATTGGTCTTGAAGGATTTGGTCAACCTGGTTTAATTCGAACCAATAATTTGCGATGTTGGCGGTGGAGGTTGGGGTGGTGGGCTGAAGGTAACGGTGGAGGTGGTGGTTGTGATGGGTTGACGACGGTGGTGGTGGGTGTTCGGTGCTGGATGGGAGACGGTGGTCGAGGTGGGTTGACGGCGGTTGTGGTGGGTTACGGGTGGTGGAGGTGAGACAGTGGTGGTGGTGGTGGAGGTTTATTGTCACCTAAATTAATGGGTGGTTATGGTGGTCCAGGAAGATATCAGGAGGATTGAAGAAGAAGAAGGTGGGGGTGGGGAAGGGTAGGGGTAGGAAATGGGACCCACTTGAATTTATTAAAATTATAATTTATATATATTTAGTTTTATTAATTAATGAGGGGCAAATATGTCATTTCACCTATACTTAACTAAAAAATCTAACTTATGTAAAGGACTACCCGAGTGCAAAAATTACAACTATTAGGACCAACTTTGTAATTATTGAACCACTAGGAACAAGTCTGCAATATTTGCAAACCACAGTAACCAACCAAGCATTTAACTCTTATTTTTCAATTACCAACATAAATTCAAGTTTTTATTCTATTTCTTTTTCTTTTGTTTATATCAAGAATAATAATATATGAGATCTGCTCGCATATTAAACATTTTGTTCATTTTCATTTAAAACTAATGAAATCCAAATACGTAAATACGAGTATAATATTAAATAAAAACCAAAAAGTCAATAAAAATATAGGAATATATCTATATGTGTGTGTGTATTTTAGACACATCAAGCTGGCTGCAAAGTTTTCTAGGCCCTTTCGAATTATTGAAAAAATCGGTCCTGTGGCCCATCGATTGTAGTTGCCTCCCACTTCTTAAGTTCATCGGATGTTACACGTTTCTCTCTTAAAGAAAGCTATTTAGGGACCCAACGACTCAGTCTTACCTACTGAATTGGTAGCTAGAGACAATGAGGCATTCACTGTTGCTGCTATTTTAGCAACACGGTTGCTTCGTGATGGTTCTAATTCAATGTAACATTGGTTTCGATTCAATGGAGCAATGGCTAGTACATTGGCAGGGGCAATCCGCAGAGGACGCCACTATAGAGGATGTGTTATGGATCTAAGGTCAGTTTTTAGATGCAAGTCTTGATGTCAAGAATTTATTGGAATGGGGAAGCAGTGACACGATTGATTCCTTAGTCCTTTCAAAAGATAAACCTAAATAAGTACACGATTATATTAGAAGGGGCAAAGGTGTAGTTTCTAAAAGTGGCTAAGAGTTTGTTTGGAGAAAATAGTATAAGTAGTAATGAATAATGCAATGTAAGGTAGGTATGAGTTTGCTAGACTTTTGAAGCTCTTGCATGATGCATGGAGAGATGGCATAGCTTTGGTTATCGTTATAATTACATTTTAAGTTTTCTACAATAAAAATCTTCCAGCCCTTTTCCATGTTCTCTTTAATAATTCAATCTAAACTGCAACTGAAGCATTCCAATTCTCTTTCAGAATAACTATGAGAGACAATATGGGTTATAAAATAAACATGAAAATCTAGAATAGTTGAAAACAGATTTTGAATTTGTAACTTGTAATAAGTTGTTTGGGATTCCATGGTAAGCAATTAAAATTTTATTTATTAAAAACCGTTCAATAAATAATACTAGTGGTCAATAAAACGCAGCGGAAAAAAGAGTGATCAACAATAATCAAAACCGACAGGCGCAGGTTACATGCAAATTACGAGCACAGTGATAAGAATATCTAACTACCGATGAGAAAGATATACCTCGGTTAATAACTAACCTATTGGGACATCGAAGTTCAACGAACACGTGCTAGTAATACGAACTAACGAAACACGGGTATAGGTAGGGTAGCGGCGGTGGCGGCAGTTGTTGGCGGCGGTTGTGAGTGTTCTGAGAGTTCTCCTGTGCAAGTTTGTAACGCCCTGCTTTTCACACTTTCTATATTTTACAAGTTTTGTTGCACTTTCCATTTTGGGAAACTTTCTATTTTCGGAAACCTTTTACTTGTATCGTCTATCAATTTCAACTTTGTAATCCGAGACCTTGATCGTAATGAAATTCATATTTTATACACACTTGTTATACTTGCAATTTAATCAACTTTTATACGCAATTTATACTTATTATACGTGCAAACATTCATACATGCATTCGCGATATTCAATTTATACTTACACACGTTTATTATACTCGAAAACATGTTAAATATCAAAGATTATGCATAAAATGATGAATTATAGGATGTTTGGGGGCCAAAATGAAAGAAATAAAACTTCAAACGGAAACTAGGGGCACCGCCGTACGCGTACCCTAACCCCCTTGGGGCTACGCGCTACGCCAAGGCCCCGATCCGCAGAATGTTTGTTTCAGCTGCGGGATTGGGCAGTTTTGTGTGTTTGTTTGACTTTGTTTTTGTGCTTCTTGCATTTAATACTCAACTACACTCAACCCTAATTATCCCTTATAAAACACACACTACCTCAACACTTCCTCCACTTTGAAACACCCTAATCTCTCTCTCAAACACTCTAAATCTAGCCGAGAAATTAGTAACAAGGCAGATTCACTATAAGTTGCAAAAGTGAGCATAACCTCACTTATACTTCATCTTTTTCATTCATTCTTCTTTCAAAACACTTGGAACAACCATGTGTATGATTCCATGGGTTCTCCTTGGAGAATCTAGACCTGGACTTCACCACAAAGGCTCCAAAGTGGACTAAACTTTCTGTTTTGATTCTAAACCTTGTTAAACCTAACTAAACATGAGTTCTCTCATCTCAAACTTATGTCCTAATGCTCATAATCAATTGAATGGTTAGTTGGGGTTAAAAACAATGCTGAGACATTCAAAATCAGAGGTTTAATCCTCACAAATATTCTGTTTTGTTTAAGTTTTACCCACAAGTAGTGAACAAGCTTGAAGCTTGATGATTTATGTGACTAAGGTTAGCTTGGGCTATCCTATTTGAAAGTCCACCACTACTTGATGTTTCCATAGATTAGTTAGTTCATATTTCTTTACTTGTACATGTTCATGACCCTCCTTGTTTTTATAACAACAAGTGTAGTGGTGAACAATAGAGGTGCCTAAATGGAAGCTTTGTTCTTCCTACCTCATATATGAATTCTATGACTCAAAGATGTGCCTAAATAGAGACTTTAATCTCCTACCTCATGCTTGAAACCTTATATTCTATGTATTATATATGTATGTATAAATTTAGGTAACAAAACTTGATGATAACTTGGTAGTTACTTGTCAAGAATATGTCATATCATCCATGACCATGCACTTGTTACGATTGTAATGGATCCTTGAATCCATGAAAAACAAGTGTTATGAGTACAAGATGATTATTTTCATATGACTATTTTCCATGTTATTTAAATTCCAAATCTATAATCTTCCGTTAACTTCCAATACTTACACACCTTCGTTTACCCCATGTAGGGTAAACTCGGAGTTCTATACTCAACTCTCCAATCTTCACGGAATAACAAGGAAAGCTTGCAAAACTGTGAGTATACTCGAATCCCATTTTCTATTTCAAACACTTTTGGTGCAACATGTACAAATCACCAATCACAATAAACCTTGTTTACACAATTACTATATCTGTTAAATAACATGATACTTGTCCATATTCTTGATTATCGCATGCTATGTTAGACGTGTGTTATATGCTCCTTAACTTTGCTAGCCTACCTTAACAAATATAGCGCTATAGGTGTAACGCACCGCCCGTAAACTTGTGGTATTGTTAAGTAAACTATATTACACCTTTTCGTTTCGATGATGTTGGGTAAACTTGCGTTTGACTTTGGATTGACATATAAAAATCACATGTTTAGTATGTTGTAACAATTATATGCCATGATTACCATGTTGGATACGAGTCAAACTTTATTCACTATTATGCTATGTAACAAACTTGTATGCTCGCCAACTTTTTGTTGATATATATTATTTTAATGCATGTTGCAGGAAACTAGTTGATGATCGTTGAAGAAATCTATTTAGGGTGGATTACATACACACCTAAAATTAATTTATGTATTTTCTTTCATGTTGTATTGCCATTGAAACTTGTTGTATTTTCATTTCGAACCATTGTATTATCAATTTACTATCAATGAAATTTTGAGTTGTTAAATATTTTCGCAAAGTAGCCTTATGACATTTTGAGCAATTTGTTCGTCTCACCCCGACGTTTCCGCCATCGGTTGGGGTGTGACAAAGTTATTCTACCTCAAAAAGCTAGTCCATACATTTCTTTATATAGCATATGAGCTCCATGCACATGGAAGTTGGACAAGTGTCGAGAAGTTCATGCATGTGCAACAAGTGGTGATGCAAGAGTGCATGCGCGACAAGTGGCTAGGAGTTCATGCATGTGCGACAAGTGGCAATGCAAGGGTGCATGTGCGACAAGTGGCGTAGGAGTGTACATGTCTCACCCAGTCCATGTACTCGTCTCTCAGTTAATACCCGTAACAAGTTTATTAACTAAGATAAACAATTATATTTTTAATAACGAGTATTAATAATATGAACCGGCTAACGATTATAAATATAATTATGATCCATTTCGCATATAGTTCGTAACTACCAGTTAAAGCAGTTAAGTGGATTTTAGTTCGTTTCCCACGGTGTAACTCTTACGGGTCATAACTCGGTCGGCCGCATTAATTAATCGGACCGGTCCATTTTTCCAACAGTCTTCCACTAGGACAATTTTGATTAAGTCCGTTAACGCTGACAGCCAGAGGCGCTCTGCTCTAGCTACACATGGCTGCCCCCAACAAGTTATGACACTTTAAAGTCATTAACCAAAACATCTTGGAACATCCTGTTGCAAGACAATGAGCTTATGGTAATCGTTGTCATCTATCCTTTCTGTATAAGACATCAATTGAACAAAGAGACATGGATCAGATTCAATCTCACATAGTGTTCAATCATTATTGTTCTATTCAAGAATCAAAGTGGTCCTATCAAACACACAGTAAGTTTGGGTAAGGCCTTACACTTCACTAGTTTGAATTAACGAGGGTGCCCTGATGTTTAACTGTTACATATCTTGTAAGAGTACAAAATCCCATCTTGACTACATACAACTCCCACTGAACTTCAGAACTACTCCCAAACAATGTCTTTATGACTGGAAGTTACGCGACAGTGGTTGACACTGATCAAAGAACAGTCTTTAGTAAACGAAAGTTCTAGTATGCATCTCAGGTCAAATGATACTAAATGAGTATACCTAAATCAAAGTATCTTATGACTAAGATCCATGAAAATGATTTGATGCGAGTTACATCCAAATTCATTCATAATGAGGTCTGTGAGTTTGGAAGTCAACTCCTAGTATATATAACCTCATATAACACTTTTACTAATCAAAATAGTCCCTTGACACTTGGAAGTTCTTTTTCTAATTTTGATATAACTTTTTTTAACCTATTTACTAGTTTGACTTTTCTGATTTAGATATCAGTTTCCTTGGTTACAGTACTAGTACGATACATGCATTTGGTATAGGAATCAACACAAGTTTTACATGAGCGAAAACGACAAAAACGAACACCGTTACTAGCACCAATGTAGTTCGTACGACACCGACCGGTTCAGAGTGTAACAGTTCTGGTAACGTTATTCAGTTTCATCATAGATAGAGCTGTATAAATGAAATTTTTTCAAACCGTAAACCATAAAAATGATTGCAGGTATCCCCATCGATGTTCGGTATGGGATGGTAGGACTAAGATGTCAGCTTATAAACAAAGTTTTGTACCGAAAACGATGTTGTTCGGTGGTACAATACCAAAACGTTGGTAATTTATCGACAGGAAAACGATAAAAAAAGACCAGTGCCGATACAAATGTTGTTCAGTCGGTTTCGGTTTAGTTTGGTATGATAACGCGCGGCACAATATTCGTTATCAATAAAATGTATATTGTAATGGTGAAAAAAAACATAGAACACAAACCTACTTAATCAATATTAACTGAACATACTCAGTACCGGTATCGCTATTCTTTTTTATTGTTTTCGATCGATATAAGGTTAATTTTCTTTTTCGACTACTATAGGCTATTGTGAATACCGAACTGTAACAAAACAAACATATACCGACAGAATTCCCGCCGCGAAGCGCGGGAAGAATCTAACTACTTAACCATTGTAACCAAACTTTGTTACTCTGTGATACATGTAATATATTATTGCTTTCTGAACAACAACAACAATACCAATATTTGCATTCATTTTTATAGAGTTTGATATCTTTTCTGTTTTCACTTTGCTGTCAAACTGTTTCAATAAGGTGGTGTTGACGCATGACATGAAGCTGGCGCTACCGATGGATGAGTCAGAATGCGGGATGGTAACCGCGATGGAGGTGGGGAAGCGGGTTAGACAGTTGATGGAGGGGGATGAAGGTAAAGCTGTTCGGGAGGTGGCGACCGCAAGAAAAGAGGAGGCAGATATGGCATTGAGTGAGGGTGGGTCTTCTCGTGTGGCTCTGTCTAATTTAGTTGCATTGTGGTAGTATTGGTTCATCTCTTCTTTGGTCAAGGCGATGCTATAATAAATTATCTGAATTTCTCGGTGCTTAAGTCTTGTTAAGATGGTCAATATCAGTTCTTGAGCACATAATTAAATATTTTGTTGAAGTATTCTCTTTGATCTTTGATACACAAATTGTGGAGTTGTCATTTTGTATGAATCATACGTTCTAACTTGTTATCTTGTTGAGATGGGTAAAGAGTTTATATAAATACATATATGTTTGTAATATAGATATATAAATATCAAACTATTTAGCAAATTAATTATATGAATACATGATAAAATATAATATCGAATATCAAAGTATTTTGCAAATTATACTTAAGTGTTGATCTAATATTTATTTAAAAACTTTATATAAATACATGATAATAATATCGATACATGTTTATTACAATACATTAAATATTGTGGCGGCTAAAATTTGGTTGACCACACTCAATAATAAAGTTTGGATTCTTGTTGTTTGCTTTTCCCCATTTGTCTTTGCTATCTTTGCCAATGTTTTAAAAAACCGGTTTAAACCGGCCAGTTGAACCGGTAAAACTGGATGCCGGATGCTTGGCCAGTACGAATCATACCGGTAAATTAAGGAAACGACAAAGAAGTTGTACCGCCGGTAAATTGGGTTATACCCGGTTTATACCGGGTCAAAGGTTAAAATTTTAAACTTTTAATTTTTATGAGCCTTAAAAGGTGACTATTCATCTTTTAAGCAATCCTAACTTGATTCATTCAACATTCCAATGGATTAACTTGATGAGGATGGCCATGATAGTGAACTTTTTGATTTTTTTTTATTATGGATTAACTTCTAGAATATTGTTTTTATTATGAAATGATGTAGTTTGAATTATTTTTTGAGGTAAAATTATATTTAATGGATTTATAGTGTTAATTAGTCAACACAGTTGAACCGTCCGATACAACCCGATTCAACCGGTAGAACCATTTCTGAGTCTAATCCGATATAATTTAAAAACCGGTTTTTAAAACATTGATCTTTGCTATCAATGTATTAATGTGACTTTGTGCTTTGAATTTGACTGGCTTTGTGCGAACAAATAAAAGGAAAAAAGCAAAAAAATAAAATAAAATAATAATAATAATAAATATGCAATATAAATTAGGAAAAATTGTCATCGATAAATGTGGTTTTATCCAAGAATTATACAATAAGTGGCTGTTCCTAGCCAAAAAGTCATCAAAATTCACAATGCTTTTGCAAAGTTTTATCCAAGAACTATATATGTTAATTACTTAATTTTTTCTATCCATAGAACTTTGTACAGTTTTATTTTTATTTTTTATGTGAACAAAAACTCATCAAAATTTACAATGTTTTTGCAAAGTTAGAAAACATAAATAAAAGTTGGTGAAAATAGATGAACTTAAATATAATAAAATTTATAACTTTACAAGTTTTATGAAACACAAATCAAAATCTATACAATATAGTGACCCACAATCTGATGTTTGCTTCATCTTGTTTTTATACTATGAAGCACTCATGTCCACAAGCTAGTTTTATCGCGCCAACATAATGTGGATTGCACAAAAATACAATATGCCATAATAATGTCAAAATCGTTGTACCTAAAGATTTGTTTGTTGTGTCTTGTTTATCAATAGATGTTTAAATAACATTTTTTTGTATGTTACGTCTTGTTGATCATATTGAGAGGTTCTTTGTAAAGACCCTAATATTACCATTTGCTTTGCAAGATCCAAGGAATTGAAATTGCACAAAAGCACATGACACTACATGAATTGGTTTAGTATCTTGAAATACTATTAACATGAAAAGTGCTACTATGAATATAAAGTTTTGATATGCAAATAACAAAGTATTGTATTAGTTTTTTGCTTTGCAAGATCCAAGGTAATGAAATTGCATGAAAACACATGACATTACATGAATTGTTTTAGTATAACTTGTAACTCGAAATACTATTAAGATGAGAAAGATAAAAACAAAATTGTAAAATGTATACAAAGTGTTCCAAATAAGTTGATATGTAACAACACTATATGTAACATCCGTCGAAAAACGGGTTTTCAAAACCCGCTTCGTTTATTAATCGAATAGTCAGTTTCAAATTTTCGTTGCTTATTTAATGCTATTTTTAATTTTAAACAATACATAATTAATAAATATATTAGAATTTATAAACTATAATTAATAAACAATAAAATCGGTTGAAGAAAAAAATAAAAGTCGCTGCCGGGTTTCGAACCCGGGTCAGCCGGCTCACTTAACACACAAACACTTAACCACTCCGCCACTTGATTCTTTTGTGTAAACAAGGAATCATATAAAACTTAAGTTCCCCGTGAATTCATCTGTTTGCGCCAAAACTGAAACCGATCATCGGCTTTCAACCATCCAGAGACGTTTGAGTGATCGCTAATTACTGATTATAACCGAAAAATCAATTGCTGCCCACGTTCTTAATCAATTCCGTCTTCAATGATCTCGCTTCATATGATTTTGAGTTTTGAAAACCGAAATCATATTCCTCCTGTTTTACACTGACAATTTCATCGTCTCATAACTTGGAAACACTCGCAGAACCTTCAATTTCACTTTTGCTCTAATTTCTGTTCGTCGGAATCGTTATCTGCTATCGCCGGACTTTCGCTGGAAAACCGTGACATTTATCGAATCGGTAAATTTCTCAATTCTTTCATCTTCTATCCATTGTTAGACTTATACTAACTTAAATCCTTCAACCAGAATCGGTCCCAGACGACGTTACCGGATACTCTACGCTCGCCGGAAAATCTCTGGACATTTCCGAAACACGCTGTGAATCGGTACAAACATCTAAACCCTCTGATAATCTTTGTTTAGTAACTCAATTTCACAATTAGTTAATCAAAACTGTTAATTGGTCCGCTCAGACGGAATTCATAAAACAGAGCCGACGACCTTTGCCGGAGTTCTGAGAAAAACATCTTCCCGGTACATTCATTTCCAAAACTTTCTTTATCCATTACATTTTAATCATTTATATGTTCGTTAATCGAATTAAACAAGAACAGTCGAATAATCGTTGTTCTGTGTCTTTGAATGAAGAAGACGAAGTCGACGTTGTGTATAAGTATAATATAAATTGAATATTAAACCGGGTTAGACACACAGTCCAGCGGTGGACTGTGTGCAAACACATAGCGCACGTCACGAGTTCGAATCTTACAAACGCACCGGCTTTCCGAATTAAAACCAGTTTTTTTAAAACTGAATCAGAGTAGGTCCCAGGATGTTTTTAAGATTAATTTAAACTGTAAGTTTGGCAGATAAGACACACAGCCCAACTGGTTGGGCTGTGCGCTTACAAACCAAAGGACCCGAGTTCGATCCGGTTTCCCTACAGCCGGTTCAACCATTTAAATTCTTTTAATATAAAACCAAATAAATTAAACATTTAATTAGTATATATATATAATTAAAACATAAAATATTTCGGGTTAGACACGTAGCTCAGTTGGTAGAGCTGCGTGCACGCGTACCAGAGGTCTCGGGTTCGAGCCTCACCCAGCGCACACATAAGTCACTGTCCGACCGGTCAACGGTCAACCCAAAAAGTCAACATTTTTTTATATTTTTATTTAATTTAAAAATCAATTAAAAATACTTAAAAATAATATTTTTAAAGTTTGAAAATGACCTTAAACTCACAAAAATAAATTTAAAAATCCTATTAAAATTGTTAATAAAATCCACTTATTTACCGTACCTTTTCGTTATTATTTAGGTTAGTTATTCCTCGTCGATCAACTCTCTAAACTCGTGCGCATTCAACATCATCAAACGAACGCACCCAATGTGAGTGAATCTCTACAAATTCCCCGTTTTAATTACATTTTGGGGTGTATCATGTGTCATTTATTATTTATTACATTTAAACACTTGTGCATCCATCATATCCATGATCAAATGTGCATCCAATAGGTATCAATTGTTTGTGTGGTTAATGTTTAGATTAAATATTATCATTTTCAGTACATACATCATCATAGGCTCGTATGTTCCCCATTACCCATGAGCGGAACCGTTCCCCATTACCTATGAGCGGAACGTGGCGTTGCCAACATACGATCGGCTCCGTTTGATTGAGCCTTGATCGCACATACATCATCATAGGCCGTCCGTTCCCCATTACCTATGAGCGGAACGTGACGTTGCCAACATATACATTATCATTCATGTCATATACTCATGCAAGGTGGTTTGTTATTGTATGTTTATTTACGTTTGCTCACATATAATTATTGCACAATTTTTCCATAGTAAATACAACAAGAAATCAATAATAAATGTTTTCTAATAAGGTTCACGCGCCAACTTTTGTTGACCCAAAACCCCCATTTTTACACATGATACAGGTGATCCAGTTGCAGCAAGAAACATATAGGACGGCCTAGAAGAATAAATCAGTTTAGGCTTTGGATTGTTTATTTAGTTACTTTTTCCTTGTAATTGTATGGACTTGTTTGAAATATTGAAGTTGTAATTTGAATTTAATAAATATGAAACATATTAGTAAACATCATGAGCTTTGGTGATAACCCAATTATGCCCCGACTCTTATTCCGCTGCGGGTCGGGGTGTGACAGATTGGTATCAGAGCCAGGTTTATAGGGATATAGGATAGGTTATTAGACCCTTAGAGCCTATACTATAGTTGATTAGAATTATTTAAATTGTTTATGTGTTACATACAAAATTCATGATGTTTATATGCTTTATGTTTATTGTTACATTCAATGTTATGCAAGCATGTTCATAAGTACATATTACTATACAATGCTTATCATGAATCATATCCTCATAACATATCATATCCATGAGAGCACACATCACACAATTTCCATGATTTTTGCAACGATTTTTGTATTTTTTTTCAAATCACATCAAAGTGAGTTCTCATGACGGGCATGTAGTAACTGGAAGGGTACAAGTACCGGTAGTCGGAACGTCCTGTCTAGGCTTGGCATTCGTATAAATCCAAAATAAAGGACCAGTTTGCCTACCTGGGGACTAACGATGAGAGTACGAAGGACCTATTAGGCCAAAGCATGCTATACCAAACGTCGTGTGAGCTAACCCCACTTTGAGTTGTCATTGTGTCTACACCTGGACACCCTCCGACCATACATCTCGCAAACATATTTCATGGTTTTCATTCGGGTGATGCGAGTGTTAAACCGCCAACACCAATGTGAATCCTACTAAGCCAATAGCCATGGGGGCCCACATGACTATACAGGCGATGGTATTGAGGACATTGGAGGCCCAAACATGAGCAAACCCAAGACATCCTATGGATGTAGTTGCATTATTGATGTTTATGTTATTTTTTTAACGACACATGACACCTGAAAAGACTCCTTAAACTCACCATCTTCTTATGTATGTTCCTGTAGATGTCGGCTAGGCAGCAACGTGGAGGTAGAAAGTCAGGAAGGTCAAACGAACGCTTGGCCACCCAAATCGCAAAACAAATGGCCGCGGTGCTTCCTGACATCGTAATTCAAGTCCAACAAGCTCTCGCCGCAAATCCCATCAACCCTCCCAATCAAGAAGACCAGAATGTCGACAACCCTCCCTCCAAAAAGTGCTCTTACAAACATTTCAAGTCTTGTGATCCCCCGAAATATGAAGTGACCGAAGGTGTCACTGCTCTCCTCCACTGGTTTGAGGAAATGGAAAACACCTTCCTCAACTGCGATTGTCCCGAGGATCGCAAGGTACGTTACGCAACCGGGAGACTATTTGGAGTAGCTCTTACCTGGTGGAATACAGAAAAAGGTAAGAGAGAAATCGAAGATGCAATGGCCTTAACGTGGGAGGAGTTGAGGGAAATCATGACGAGACGCTTCTGTCCAAGAAGCGAGATCAAAAAGTTAGAGGATGAATTCCACTCGTTAAAGCAAAAGGAAGGAGATCATACTTCCTACAACAAAAGGTTTCTAGAGTTGAACCAAATGATCCCCAACTTGTTCACCCCAGTATACCGCTTAGTCGAACACTATATTCGAGGCCTCCCCTCGAAAATTCAAGACTCAGTTCTAAGCACTTCGCCTGCAACACTTGAAGCTGCTATGGAACTAGCTACCGAGCTTACCGAGAATCGCATCCGAAACGGCAAATTTAAGGATGAGAAAAAGAAAGCCCCCATTAAGGGCCAAACTTCAAACCATTCCACCTCCTCCTCAAAGTTTGCTAGTAAGAGGAAACGAAACACCAGAAACTTTGCTGTCACTTAAACAAATTCCCCTATCCCTGCTGCACCCATCACTCAAGTTGCCCCCTCACCTGCACCATATAAAAAGCCATACTCCGGCCCATACCCAAAATGCAACTGTTGCCAATACCATCACTTTCTTGATCATCCCTGCCAACATTGCACCGGCTGTGGCCGTGCAGGTCACACCATTCAAACCTGTCGCGCGCTTCAGCAAACGAACCGCAATCAACCCTCAACCCAAACCCACCATCAGATAGTGGGTCAAGCCCAACAACCTTTACTCCTACCACCTGCCCAACATGTAGCCCAATCCTACTACCAACCCAACTATCCCATGATGCAACCTATGCGGGCTTGTTACAACTGTGGAGACCCGAACCACTTCAGGAACACCTGTCCACGCCTGGTGAACATCATCCATGCCCAAGCTCAAGCAAATCCAGTAAACCAGATTAACCAAGCTCCTCCACCTGCTAGAGGAAGAGCTTTCAACATCAACGCCAATCAAGCTAGGGCTGACAACAATGTGGTTAACGGTACGTTTCTCATCAATGGTAGTTATGCATCCATGTTATTTGATACTGGCGCGGATAAGAGTTTTGTGTCCTTAGAATTTGAACCCATCCTCAACCAAACTCGTGATAAACTCATGGAATCCATAACAGTAGAAGTTGCTGACGGAAAACCGGTCTCATTAAACTCTATTATACGCAATTGTACTCTCACCCTAAACGATCACGATTTTCCAGTTGACCTCATACCTATGAAGTTGGGAAGTGTCGACATTATAATTGGTATGGACTGGCTCAGCCAACATCATGCTGAAGTTGTATGCCGCGAAAAGTTTATTCGCATTCCTCTTACAAACGGTCAGACTCTACGAATCTTTGGAGAAACCCCTTCGAAAGGACTCAAATTAATGTCCTGTCTTCAAGCCCGAAAATATCTCTGCAGAATTATGTCGCATTCCTAACTCACGTCGTCAAAAAGGGGATCAAGGAGAAGAAACTCGAAGACATCCCAGTAGTAAAAGATTTTCCGCAAGTTTTTCCTGACGACATTTCAGGACTTCCTCCCATGAGAGAAGTCGAATTCCGCATTGATCTTTTACCTGGAGCTACACCAATCGCAAAATCTCCTTACAGGTTAGCCCCATCAGAAATGCAAGAGCTGGCCAGTCAATTGCAAGAGCTGACTGACAAAGGATTCATACGTCCTAGCTCATCGCCTTGGGGTGCACCTGTTCTTTTTGGAAGAAGAAAGATGGAACGTTTCGTATGTGTATCGACTACAGAGAACTCCACAAGTTAACAGTCAAGAACCGCTACCCATTACCTCGCATCGATGATCTTCTAGACCAACTTCAAGGCGCCACCTGTTTTTCAAAAATCGACCTATGTTCTGGTTATCATCAACTCAGAGTACATGAAGAAGACGTCCCAAAGACCGCCTTCCGAACTCGTTATGGTCATTACGAATTCATGGTCATGCCATTTGGTTTAACCAACGCCCCAGCTGTCTTCATGGATCTAATGAACAGAGTCTGCAAACCCTATCTCGACCGTTTTGTCATAGTCTTCATCGACGACATCCTCATCTACTCAAAGTCTAAGTCTGATCATGAACGGCACCTTCGACTCATCCTTACACTCTTAAGGACAGAAAAGCTGTACGCTAAGTTTTCGAAATGTGAATTCTGGTTAAAGGAAGTACAATTCCTTGGACACGTCGTCAATGACAAGGGAATTCATGTTGATCCCTCAAAAATCAAGGCAGTACAGGAATGGCAAGCGCCACGTACACCTACCGAAGTAAGATCATTTCTGGGTTTGGCTGGTTATTATCACCGTTTCATTGCAAATTTCTCCCGTATTGTTGTACCACTCATGGCTTTGACTCATAAAGGAAAGGCCTTCATATGGGGACCCAAACAAGAAGAAGCCTTCCAAACCCTTAAGCAAAAGCTTTGTGACGCACCTATCCTCACACTTCCTGAAGGTTGTGATGACTTCGTGGTTTATTGCGACGCGTCAGGGTAGGGACTAGGCTGTGTACTGATGCAAAGAGGAAAAGTGATAGCTTATGCTTCTAGACAACTCAAAATTCATGAGAAGAATTACACCACCCACGACCTGGAACTTGGAGCCGTTGTGTTCGCTCTTAAGATATGGAGACATTACCTCTACGGTACTAAGTGTGAAATATACACTGATCACAAGAGCCTCCAACATATCTTTAACCAAAAGGAGTTGAATATGAGGCAACGAAGATGGGTCGAACTTCTTAATGACTACGACTGTGAAATTCGGTATCATCCTGGCAAGGCAAACGTGGTGGCCGATGCGCTCAGTCGAAAGGGTTATGCGAACTCCATTCATCTTCTATGTTCGCAAATCATAACTGACATCAAAGATCAAATCCGAGAAGCCCAACATGTTTCTATAACAGAAAACGACGTACGCAATGAGCTGTCTCGTGGAGCAGAACTTAAAATCGAAACCAAATCCGACGGTATTCTGTACTATCTAGATCGCATATGGATTCCCGATCACAATAACCTTCGTGATTTCCTTATGAATGAGGCGCACAAAACACGGTACTCTGTACACCCAGGAGCCGACAAGATGTATCAAGACCTTCGATACACCTACTGGTGGCCTGGCATGAAGAAGGATATCACTGTTTTCGTTTCCAAGTGTCTTACATGTTCCAAAGTAAAAGCTGAACATCAAAGACCCTCAGGACTTCTAGTCCAACCTGAAATACCTGTATGGAAGTGGGAAAACATAACCATGGACTTCATTACCGGGTTACCTCGCACCTCCAGTGGGTATGACACTATATGGGTAATCATTGATCGTCTTACAAAATCAGCTCATTTCATTCCGATTCACGAGGACTTCAAGAACGAGAAGTTAGCTCGTATCTACATCAGCGAGATCGTAAGCCGTCATGGTGTACCGTTAAGCGTTATTTCAGACCGTGATGGTCGTTTCACTTCACGAACATGGCAAGCCGTACAAGCCGCTTTGGGTACACGATTAGACCACAGTACCGCTTATCATCCTCAAACTGATGGACAATCTGAACGCACCATCCAAACTCTTGAAGATATGCTTCGAGCATGTGTCATAGACTTCAAAGGGAATTGGGACGCTCATCTACCATTAGTTGAATTTTCGTACAACAATAGTTACCACTCAAGTATCGGCATGGCTCCTTTCGAAGCGTTATATGGCCGTAAGTGCCGATCTCCAGTATGTTGGCACGAAATTGGAGAAGCTCAAATCACCGGTCCAGAGTTGATTCAAGAAACAACAGACAAGATCCATCAAATTCGAAACAATCTTCTAGCGGCACAAAGTCGTCAAAAGAGTTATACAGACAAACGACGAAAACCCTTGGAGTTTAACATTGGTGATCATGTACTTTTAAAAGTATCACCGTGGAAGGGAGTAGTTCGTTTTGGTCAGAAGGGCAAGCTAGCACCACGCTACGTAGGACCTTTCAAGATACTCGAAAGAGTAGGACCTGTAGCATACAAGCTTGACCAACAGAATTCACCCCACGTTCCACGTATCAAACTTAAAGAAGTGTCTCGCCGATAAAAAACCTCCATATTCCCCTAGAAGATATTCAGATCGATGAATCTATGCACTTCATTGAAAGACCAGTAGAGATCATGGACTTCGGATAAAAACGTTTAAGATGGAGTCGTATTCCAATTGTTAGGGTACGCTGGGAGTCGAAACGAGGACCTGAGTTTACTTGGGAACGTGAAGACTCAATGCGCGAAAAATACCCGCATCTTTTTCCTGTTACCACTACTACTTAAATTTCGGGACGAAATTTCTAAAAGTAGGGGATACTGTAACATTCGTCGAAAAACGGGTTTTCAAAACCCGCTTCGTTTATTAATCGAATAGTCAGTTTCAAATTTTCGTTGCTTATTTAACGCTATTTTTAATTTTAAACAATACATAATTAATAAATATATTAGAATTTATAAACTATAATTAATAAACAATAAAATCGGTTGAAGAAAAAAATAAAAGTCGCTGCCGGTTTCGAACCCGGCTCACTTAACACACAAACACTTAACCACTCCGCCACTTGATTCTTTTGTGTAAACAAGGAATCATATAAAACTTAAGTTCCCCGTGAATTCATCTGTTTACGCCAAAACTGAAACCGATCATCGGCTTTCAACCATCCAGAGACGTTTGAGTGATCGCTAATTACTGATTATAACCGAAAAATCAATTGCTGCCCACGTTCTTAATCAATTCCGTCTTCAATGAACTCGCTTCATATGATTTTGAGTTTTGAAAACCGAAATCATATTCCTCCTGTTTTACACTGACAATTTCATCGTCTCATAACTTGGAAACACTCGCAGAACCTTCAATTTCACTTTCGCTCTAATTTCTGTTCGTCGGAATCGTTATCTGCTATCGCCGGACTTTCGCCGGAAAACCGTGACATTCATCGAATCGGTAAATTTCTCAATTCTTTCATCTTCTATCCATTGTTAGACTTATACTAACTTAAATCCTTCAACCAGAATCGGTCCCAGACGACGTTACCGGATACTCTACGCTCGCCGGAAAATCTCTGGACATTTCCGAAACACGCTGTGAATCGGTACAAACATCTAAACCCTCTGATAATCTTTGTTTAGTAACTCAATTTCGCAATTAGTTAATCAAAACTGTTAATTGGTCCTCTCAGACGGAATTCATAAAACAGAGCCGACGACCTTTGCCGGAGTTCTGAGAAAAACATCTTTCCGGTACATTCATTTCCAAAACTTTCTTTATCCATTACATTTTAATCATTTATATGTTCGTTAATCGAATTAAACAAGAACAGTCGAATAATCGTTGTTCTGTGTCTTTGAATGAAGAAGACGAAGTCGACGTTGTGTATAAGTATAATATAAATTGAATAATAAACCGGGTTAGACACACAGTCCAGCGGTGGACTGTGTGCAAACACATAGCGCACGTCACGAGTTCGAATCTTACAAACGCACCGGCTTTCCGAATTAAAACCAATTTTTTTAAAACTGAATCAGAGTAGGTCTTAGGATGTTTTTAAGATTAATTTAAACTGTAAGTTTGGCAGATAAGACACACAGCCCAACTGGTTGGGCTGTGCGCTTACAAACCAAAGGACCCGAGTTCGATCCGGTTTCCCTGCAGCCGGTTCAACCATTTAAATTCTTTAATATAAAACCAAATAAATTAAACATTTAATTAGTATATATATATAATTAAAACATAGAATATTTCGGGTTAGACACGTAGCTCAGTTGGTAGAGCTGCGGTGCACGCGTACGAGAGGTCTCGGGTTCGTGCCTCACCCAGCGCACACATAAGTCACTGTCCGACCGGACAACGGACCGGTCAACGGTCAACCCAAAAAGTCAACATTTTTTTATATTTTTATTTATTTATTTAATTTAAAAATCAATTAAAAATACTTAAAAATAATATTTTTAAAGTTAGAAAATGACCTTAAACTCACAAAAATAAATCTAAAAATCCTATTAAAATTGTTAATAAAATCCACTTATTTACCGTACCTTTTCGTTATTATTTAGGTTAGTTATTCCTCGTCGATCAACTCTCTAAACTCGTGCGCATTCAACATCATCAAACGAACGCACCCAATGTGACTGAATCTCTACAAATTCCCCGTTTTAATTACATTTTGGGGTGTATCATGTGTCATTTATTATTTATTACATTTAAACACTTGTGCATCCATCATATCCATGATCAAATGTGCATCCAATAGGTATCAATTGTTTGTGTGGTTAATGTTTAGATTAAATATTATCATTTTCAGTACATACATCATCATAGGCTCGTCTGTTCCCCATTACCCATGAGCGGAACCGTTCCCCATTACCTATGAGCGGAACGTGGCATTGCCAACATACGATCGGCTCCGTTTGATTGAGCCTTGATCGCACATACATCATCATAGGCCGTCCGTTCCCCATTACCTATGAGCGGAACGTGACGTTGCCAACATATACATTATCATTCATGTCATATACTCATGCAAGGTGGTTTGTTATTGTATGTTTATTTACGTTTGCTCACATATGATTATTGCACAATTTTTCCATAGTAAATACAACAAGAAATCAATAATAAATGTTTTCTAATAAGGTTCACTCGCCAACTTTTGTTGACCCAAAAACCCCCATTTTTACACATGATACAGGTGATCCAGTTGCAGCAAGAAACATATAGGACGGCCTAGAAGAATAAATCAGTTTAGGCTTTGGATTGTTTATTTAGTTACTTTTTCCTTGTAATTGTATGGACTTGTTTGAAATATTGAAGTTGTAATTTGAATTTAATAAATATGAAACATTTTAGTAAACATCATGAGCTTTGGTGATACCCCAGTTATGCCCCGACTCTTATTCCGCTGCGGGTCGGGGTGTGACAGATTGGTATCAGAGCCAGGTTTATAGGGATATAGGATAGGTTATTAGACCCTTAGAGCCTATACTATAGTTGATTAGAATTATTTAAATTGTTTATGTGTTACATACAAAATTCATGATGTTTATATGCTTTATGTTTATTGTTACATTCAATGTTATGCAAGCATGTTCATAAGTACATATTACTATACAATGCTTATCATGAATCATATCCTCATAACATATCATATCCATGAGAGCACACATCACACAATTTCCATGATTTTTGCAACGATTTTTGTATTTTTTTTCAAATCACATCAAAGTGAGTTCTCATGACGGGCATGTAGTAACTGGAAGGGTACAAGTACCGGTAGTCGGAACGTCCTGTCTAGGCTTGGCATTCGTATAAATCCAAAATAAAGGACCAGTTTTCCTACCTGGGGACTAACGATGAGAGTACGAAGGACCTATTAGGCCAAAGCATGCTATACCAAACGTCGTGTGAGCTAACCCCACTTTGAGTTGTCATTGTGTCTACACCTGGACACCCTCCGACCATACATCTCGCAAACATATTTCATGGTTTTCATTCGGGTGATGCGAGTGTTTAAACCGCCAACACCAATGTGAATCCTACTAAGCCAATAGCCATGGGGACCCACATGACTATACAAGCGATGGTATGGAGGACATTGGAGGCCCAAACATGAGCAAACCCAAGACATCCTATGGATGTAGTTGCATTATTGATGTTTATGTTATTTTTTTTAAACGACACATGACACCTGAAAAGACTCCTTAAACTCACCATCTTCTTATGTATGTTCCTGTAGATGTCGGCTAGGCAGCAACGTGGAGGTAGAAAGTCAGGAAGGTCAAACGAACGCTTGGCCACCCAAATCGCAAAACAAATGGCCGCGGTGCTTCCTGACATCGTAATTCAAGTCCAACAAGCTCTCGCCGCAAATCCCATCAACCCTCCCAATCAAGAAGACCAGAACGTCGACAACCCTCCCTCCAAAAAGTGCTCTTACAAACATTTCAAGTCTTGCGATCCCCCGAAATATGAAGGGACCGAAGGTGTCACTGCTCTCCTCCACTGGTTTGAGGAAATGGAAAACACCTTCCTCAACTGCGACTGTCCCGAGGATCGCAAGGTACGTTACGCAACCGGGAGACCATTTGGAGTAGCTCTTACCTGGTGGAATACAGAAAAAGGTAAGAGAGGAATCGAAGATGCAATGGCCTTAACGTGGGAGGAGTTGAGGGAAATCATGACGAGACGCTTCTGTCCAAGAAGCGAGATCAAAAAGTTAGAGGATGAATTCCACTCATTAAAGCAAAAGGAATGAGATCATACTTCCTACAACAAAAGGTTTCTAGAGTTGAACCAAATGATCCCCAACTTGTTCACCCCAGTATACCGCTTAGTCGAACACTATATTCGAGGCCTCCCCTCGAAAATTCAAGACTCAGTTCTAAGCACTTCGCCTGCAACACTTGAAGCTGCTATGGAACTAGCTACCGAGCTTACCGAGAATCGCATCCGAAACGGCAAATTTAAGGATGAGAAAAAGAAAGCCCCCATTGAGGGCCAAACTTCAAACCATTCCACCTCCTCCTCAAAGTTTGCTCGTAAGAGGAAACGAAACACCAGAAACTTTGCTGTCACTTAAACAAATTCCCCTATCCCTGCTGCACCCATCACTCAAGTTGCCCCCTCACTGCACCATATAAAAAGCCATACTCCGGCCCATACCCAAAATGCAACCGTTGCCAATACCATCACTTTCCGGATCATCCCTGCCAACATTGCACCGGCTGTGGCCGTGCAGGTCACACCATTAAAACCTGTCGCGCGCTTCAGCGAACGAACCGCAATCAACCTTCAACCCAAACCCACCATCAGATAGTGGGTCAAGCCCAACAACTTTTACTCCTACCACCTGCCCAATCCTACTACCAACCAAACTATCCCATGATGCAACCTATGCGGGCTTGTTACAACTGTGGAGACCCGAACCACTTCAGGAACACCTGTCCACGCCTGGTGAACATCATCCATACCCAAGCTCAAGCAAATCCAGTAAACCAGATTAACCAAGCTCCTCCACCTGCTAGAGGAAGAGCTTTCAACATCAACGCCAATCAAGCTAGGGCTGACAACAATGTGGTTAACGGTACGTTTCTCATCAATGGTAGTTATGCATCCATGTTATTTGATACTGGCGCGGATAAGAGTTTTGTGTCCTTAGAATTTGAACCCATCCTCAACCAAACTCGTGATAAACTCATGGAATCCATAACGGTAGAAGTTGCTGACGGAAACAAGTTATGACACTTTAAAGGCATTAACCAAAACATCTTGGAACATCCTGTTGCAAGACAATGAGCTTATGGTAATCGTTGTCATCTATCCTTTCTGTATAAGACATCAATTGAACAAAGAGACATGGATCAGATTCAATCTCACATAGTGTTCAATCATTATTGTTCTATTCAAGAATCAAAGTGGTCCTATCAAACACACAGTAAGTTTGGGTAAGGCCTTACACTTCACTAGTTTGAATTAACGAGGGTGCCCTGATGTTTAACCGTTACATATCATGTAAGAGTACAAAATCCCATCTTGACTATATACAACTCCCACTGAACTTCAGAACTACTCCCAAACAATGTCTTTATGACTGGAAGTTACGCGATAGTGGTTGACACTGATCAAAGAACAGTCTTTAGTAAACGAAAGTTCTAGTATGCATCTCAGGTCAAATGATACTAAATGAGTATACCTAAATCAAAGTATCTTATGACTAAGATCCATGAAAATGATTTGATGCGAGTTACATCCAAATTCATTCATAATGAGGTCTGTGAGTTTGGAAGTCAACTCCTAGTATATATAAACTCATATAACACTTTTACTAATCAAAATAGTCCCTTGACACTTGGAAGTTCTTTTTCTAATTTGGATATAACTTTTTTTAACCTATTTACTAGTTTGACTTTTCTGAATTATGATAACTTTAACAAAACAATATAATAGTTGTTTTGTTTATTTTTTCTTAAAACATCTCGACATAAATTTTATTGAAAGTGAAGTTGTATTTAAAATATAGTATTTTTTTGTATTGTAAGTATAGCGAATATCGATATCATATCAAAATCGTGAAGAAACAAACCTTTACTAATCAAAAAATCGGTACCAGTATTGACATTTTTGGAACCGATATCAAAACTCGTTTGTATGAGTTTCGATCAATGTAGACACCGTTTTATTTTTCAGGTTACATTAGACAACTTTTGTGTATATAAACTTTTTTTGCATAGTAAACTATACCGAGTGTATGTATGGTAACGAATTGAACTGATACCAATCGGAAAACATCGGTACCAATATTGGTATTATCGTACCAAAATATGTATTGGGGAACTAATATCAGTAATTGTTTTTATGGTTATTGATCGATTTAAAACACCTGTCGCTATTTTTTTTAGCAAATCACAACTTTTTTTAGGATCTCATGAGAAAGTTGTATGTAATTATTATACATATTAATCTAAACTTATGATAAATAGTAAATTACTTTTTTAAACTATTTATATTATTATTTTTAGGAATATTGAATTTTAATAATCCTAACTATTCGTCGTTGCCCGCCAACAATCTCATCTTCAGAAATAAGCACTGACATTCCCAACTATCAACATATTGACGTCCAATGGACCCTGACTAACAGAACCCTAACGTTGTTAGTCTCCAGTTGCAGGAAAAACGCTTTTGGCCGGAATACTCACCGATTTCGTCCCAAACCTCTTTGTAACCTTATTACGGACCTTTAGAAACCTTTTCTAGTAAATACCTAATTTTTTAAGTCGTCGGAAAACTCTTTTTTCCAGCCGGAAAACTCAACTTTTTGGCAGGAAAACTTAACATCTTCGTCCCAAACCTCTTTGTAACCTAAGATCGGACCTCTAGAAAACCTTTTCTTGCCAAAAAAGGTTTTCCGGCGACCGAAGACTAACACCACCCTTCTTTCTCTCTAAGCAATCACAAAAATGGGAACTATAGTTTTGTATCCATCGCCGGGTATGGGACACCTCATCTCAATGGTGGAGCTCGGAAAACTCATCACCAAACACCACCCTTCTTTCTCCATCGTCGTCCTCACTCTCATCCCCTCCTTCAACACCGGCACCACCGCCACCTACGTCCGCCACATCTCCGCCACCTTCCCCGCCATCACCTTCCACCACCTCCCTGACATCCCTCTTGACCCCCTACAATTCCCTTCAATGGAAGCCATCATCTTTGAGCTTATTCGACGTAGCAACACTAACGTCGATCGCGTTTTACAATCGATCTCTTCATCTTCTAACATCTCCGCCTTCGTTATCGACTTCTTTTGCACCACAGTGATGCCTGTGGCTGATAATTTAAACCTGCCGGTTTACTACTTCTTTACTTCCGGTGCATGCTGCCTTGCATAATTCCTTTACCTTCTGACAATTCATAAAACCACTACTACAAGTTTTAAAGAAATGAAAACACTCATCCATACGCCTGGGCTGCCGCCTATACCATCGTCGGATATGGTAGTCCCAGTACTTGATAGAACTTCTACTGATTATTCTGATTTTCTTGAAGTATGCGAGCACTTTCCAAGATCAGGGGGAATCATCATCAACACGTTTGATTCCCTGGAGTCGAAGGCAATTATAGCCATAAACGATGGAGTTTGTGTCCCAGATCAGCCTACGCCACCGATCTACTGCGTGGGACCGTTGGTGGCGAGTGGTGGTGATGGTTCGCACGAGTGTTTGAACTGGCTTGATTTGCAACCGAGTGGAAGTGTTGTGTATTTGTGTTTTGGGAGTTTGGGTGTGTTTTCGAGTGAGCAGTTGAAGGAGATAGCGAAAGGGTTGGAGATGAGTGGAGTTTGGTTTCTTTGGGTGGTTAGAAGCCCGCCTTCAAACAAAAAAGAAGACCGGTTTCTGCCACCGCCTGAGCCGGACTTGGATGTACTGTTGCCAGAAGGTTTCGTGGAGCGTACGAAAGATAGAGGGCTCGTGGTGAAGAAGTGGGCGCCGCAAGTGGCTGTACTCAACCACAAGTCTGTGGGCGGGTTTGTGACACACTGCGGGTGGAACTCCATCTTGGAAGCCGTGTGTGCGGGGGTTCCAATGGTGGCATGGCCGCTGTACGCGGAACAAAAGTTCAATAAGGTGGTGTTGACGCATGACATGAAGCTGGCGCTACCGATGGATGAGTCAGAATGCGGGATGGTAACCGCGATGGAGGTGGAGAAGCGGGTTAGACAGTTGATGGAGGGGGATGAAGGTAAAGCTGTTTGGGAGGTGGCGACCGCAAGAAAAGAGGAGGCGGATATGGCATTGAGTGAGGGTGGGTCTTCTCGTGTGGCTCTGTCTAAGTTAGTTGCATTGTGGTAGTATTGGTTCATCTCTTCTTTGGTCAAGGCGATGCTATAATAAATTATCTGAATTTCTCGGTGCTTAAGTCTTGTTAAGATGGTCAATATCAGTTCTTGAGCACATAATTAAATATTTTGTTGAAGTATTCTCTTTGATCTTTGATACACAAATTGTGGAGTTGTCATTTTATATGAATCATACGTTCTAACTTGTTATCTTGTTGAGATATATAAATATCAAACTATTTAGCAAATTAATTATATGAATACAAGATAAAATATAATATCAAATATCAAAGTATTTTGCAAATTATACTTAAGTGTTGATCTAATATTTATTTAAAAACTTTATATAAATACATGTTAATAATATCGATACATGTTTAATACAATGCATTAAATAACAGGCTAAAATTTGGTTGACCACACTCAATAAAAAAGTTTGACTTCTCATTGTTTGCTTTTCCCCATTTGTCTTTGCTATCTTTGTCAATGTTTTAAAAACCGGTTTAAACCGGCCAGTTGAACCGGTTAAACTGGATGCCGGATGCTTGGCCAGTACGAGTCGTACCGGTAAATTAAGGAAACGACAAAGAAGTTGTACCACCGGTAAATTAGGTTATACCGGTGTACCCGTACCGGTTTATACCGGGTCAAAGGTTAAAATTTTAAACTTTTAATTTTTATGAGCCTTAAAAGGTGACTATTCATCTTTTAAGCAATCCTAACTTGATTCATTCAACATTCAAATGGATTAACTTGATGAGGATGGCCATGATAGTGAACTTTTTGATTTTTTTTTATTATGAATTAACTTCTAGAATATTGTTTTTATTATAAAATGATGTAGTTTGGATTATTTTTTGAGGTAAAATTATATTTAATGGATTTATAGTGTTAATTAGTCAACACAGTTGAACCGTCCGATACAACCCGGTTCAACCGGTTGAACCATTTCTGAGTCTAATCCGGTATAATTTAAAAACCGGTTTTTAAAACATTGATCTTTGCTATCAATGTATTAATGTGATTTTGTGCTTTGAATTTGAATGGCTTTGTGCGAACAAATAAAAGGAAAAAAGCAAATAATAATAATAATAATAATAATAATAATAATAATAATAATAATAATAAACATGCAATATAAATTAGGAAAAATTGTCATAGATAAATTTGGTTTTATCCAAGAATTATACAATAAGTGGCTGTTCCCGGCCAAAAAGTCATCAAAATTCACAATGCTTTTGCAAAGTTTTATCCAAGAACTATATATGTTAACTACTTAATTTTTTCTATCCATAGAACTTTGTACAGTTTTATTTTTATTCTTTATGTGAACAAAAACTCATCAAAATTTACAATGTTTTGGCAAAGTTAGAAAACAATAGATGAACTTAAATATAATAAAATTTATAACTTTACAAGTTTTATGAAACACAAATCAAAATCTGTACAATACAGTAACTCACAATCTGATGTTTGCTTCATCTTATTTTTATACTATGAAGCACTCATGTCCGCCAGCTAGTTGTATTGCGCCAACATAATGTGGATTGCACAAAAATACAATATGCCATAATAATGTCAAAATCGTTGTACCTAAAGATTTGTTTGTTGTGTCTTGTTTATCAATAGATGTTTAAATAACACTTTTTTGCATGTTATGTCTTGTTGATCATAAATTGAAATTGCACAAAAGCACATGTCACTACATGAATTGGTTTAGTATCTTGAAATACTATTAACATGAAAAGTGCTAGTATGAATATAAAGTTTTGATATGCAAATAACAAAGTATTGTATTAGTTTTTTGCTTTGCAAGATCCAAGGTAATGAAATTGCATGAAAACACATGACATTACATGAATTGTTTTAGTATAACTTGTAACTCGAAATACTATTAAGATGAGAAAGATAGAAAACAAAATGGTAAAATGTATACAAAATGTTCCAAATAAGTTGATATGTAACAACACTATATTATTTAACTAGTAGAAAACATGGATTTCATGACCGCATTTCCGGTAACAACACGACTGCAATTGTCTTGTTCTCATCGTTTTCAACCGAAAATGCGATGGCAAAAACACTCATGTCAATTGCCTTAATGCCACCAATTAGTGAACACGAACGATGGCTATTTTATCATCATTTAGCCACCAAGTTCAACTTTTCAATCTAAAAACAACAAATGAATAGGATCAAGAAGTTAGAAATAAAGAAAATTGATAACAGGTCAAACTGGTTAAGGGAAAACAAAATCTAATTGAGTTACAATTTAAGTGCTAGAAGCGAAAATGCATGTTTCGGTATTTTTATTGATATAGTTGTAGAATACGTAATAATTTAGTGTTAAAATACCCGCTTTTAGGGGTAATTATCTAAAATCTGATAAGAATAAGTAGTTATAATGTTTTGTTGAGGATTTGTAGGTAATTAGTGAAAAGGAAGTAATTTGGACGTAAAAGGGCATTTTTGGAACAGAAGGAGAAAAGTTGAAGAAAGGTAGGAGTAGCAGAAAGAGTATGACCCGTACTCGATCCAAAGAGTACGAGTCGTAAGCGCCACCAGATAAAAAGACAAAATAAATATTGAGATTTGGGCCAGATTGGGCCATGTCAGAAGAATACGATTCGTACTTATTAAAGTGGATGGCCTATACGGTTTACGAAGCCCAATTAGAGTCTCCTATTTAAACTTTGCGATGGAAACCCTAGAAACGACTGGAAATCGACTGGGTAGCGAGAAAAGGACAGAAGAACTTGGTTTTGAAGGATTCGGAAGAGAAAATGCAAGAGGATTGAAGATTTAACGCACGGTGAATGTCACAACCCCCGACCACACCCTGGATGGGCGTCGTGAATAGTCAAGTGGTATCGGTGGTTATTTTGAAAATATAGCAGCGGAAATTTCATTAGGACGTGAGCTAGGAAAAATATCAGAGTTAGAAACACTGGAATTTTATTTATAACAAATGAGAATAAAACCCATGTTTTACAAATGTAGCTTTAATATGGGATAAACCCGAATACATAAGACAACGTTTCTTAATTTTAATTGATAAAATAAGCCAATCCTTTAAGCCTTTTTGGTGTCGTATCACAAATCTTATTTATATCTATTGTAACCACCGGAAACATGTTTAAAAACATTTTATCAGCAGGAAATTCTTGTGAGATCATTCATTTGTATAAAATGACACATTCTTATAATCACAGTATTAAGGGTTTTTACATTTGTTTATATCTTTCAATAACTCAAATCAGTATTTGTCACACACCCAATTAGGTGACTGTAGTCATATTACTATTGACTAACTCGTTGCTGTGTCAAGTACTGTATACAAAACCCCAAATACCGACAATAATTTAAGAATACAAAAACTTAATCCCCTGTAATTATAAGTGATAACTGGAAAATATTTATGGTTATGAAAACATTTAAGCATCACAATAGTGTGAAGAAAAGAGAATGTCTCACAATGTTGTGAGAAAAAAAAAAGAATAAATGACATTGCAAATATATAGTTCTGCTTTAATAGGCCTACTGATTCTAAGCATCTTTATTAACAGTAAGTTTATAGTTCCGAGTCTTATGATAATTAAGCATCTACTTTATCAGTGAATTTATAGTTTTAAACCTTCTGATCTAACCCCTAATTTCGCAGAATATAATAAGGATTAGTGTATTAACCCAACTCAAACTTTAACGATAATCACGAGATCAAAACCTCAATGTAGTTAACAAAGAATAGCCTTATTCAGGCAGCACTTTGGCATCCGTTAATTAGTTTTCAAATCAATTGGACAGGGTATCATTTCAGTGATCAGGGTTTAGTACACTTCATACGGAGCAGAGTTTCGAGGTTTAGGGGTCCAGGTATTAGAACAACAATTCGAGAGAGAGGGAGAGAGTTGTTGATTTTCGACCAAACAGGTGCAACTGAACTTCTCCCAGAACCCGTAGCCCAGGCTAGACTCTCTCGCGCGTCGCATGAGGAGATAGGGAGTCTCCCACGTGGCGCCTGGGAGGTCGTGTGACAACTGGTAGTTTGAGGGTTTTAATTTTGCGAATAACAAATATTAGGATGATAATAATTAGTGTGTCAGTCGTTGATTAACTTAATTAGGCCTATTGGAGTGCCTAGGAACGTCCATCCGGCCTTACAGTGCGCGAATGATGATTTGCGAGAAGACTACTGAACGATAAGTGGTAACGAACTGACATCGGACAAAATACTGACAATGCTGACACATACGAATCCTATAAGTATAATTTATACATATGAATTTAGTTTTGCGAATTTATTGTGTTTTCGAATGTCAAAAAACGCGTACGTGAATGAAAAATGCGACTACAGGAATGCACTGACAATGAAACGGAAGCATCGGACTCAAGTATGGCTTTCAAAACTAAAATATTATGACATAATTAGCTTCGTAATTGAATTTTAATACTCGTAGTCGAAATCGCATCGGAAAACAGACAAGAAGCGACAACCGAACCAGTTTACGCCTTTTAAGGAAACCGACAAAAATACGTGTCAAATATCGATTTCTGACGTAACTTTGAGTATTTTTCGACTTAACGTTATATTTACGACAATCTATGAAGATCGAGAGCGAAAACGGGCTTCAGAAAATGTATCGGGCCGCGCGAAACGAGCTTGTGGGCGCAGAGCCCAAGCCCACTTAAAAACCTAACTATAAATACCTCTCTTTCTCATTTCCCTCACCAAAACCCTAGCCTCTATTAAAGAAATCCTCTGCCTCCTCTCTCGTCTCCGGTCACCGGAGATCGTTTTCTGGCGACACCCCTCCGGCGAGCTACCACCACACAACCACCCTCCTTCTTCCCTATAACATCCCCACACCTCGCAGATCAAAAGAGGAAGAGAGAGAGAGAGAGATCATGGACAGAGAGGGAGAGGCGCAGGGGAGAGAGAGACGCAGGGGAGAGAGAGGCGCAGGAGAGATAGAGAGAAGTGACGAGAGAGAGACACGACAGTAGTAGTGCCGGAGGCCAGCGACGACAACGATTTGGGGGCGGGATTAGGTTTTGTTCTGACTAGGTTCGATTATGGGTTGGTTCAGGTTGGGTTTGTTTGACCTCGAGTTGGTGGTGACGGCAGAACAACAGCCGCAGCTTGCGGCTCTAGGCCATCCAGCGGCGGTGATGGTGGTGATTCGGTTTAGGTACAGTGTTGATTCTTGTTCAGTTCAGATTTGAGATTCGGTTCGATGTTCGGGTTAATAATGTTTCTGTTTTGGCTCAGGTCATGCATTGGCTAAGGTGTGGGATTCGGGTCAGATTCAGACGGGTACTGTGCAACTCGGTTCGACTCGGTACAACTCGGCACGACTCGGTCTGACACGGTTCAAGCTCGGTTTGGGTTGACAAGTCAACAACGGTCAAGGGGTAGTTTCGTTTCAGTTATGGTGTTCGGGTTAAATCCGGTCAACTCAGCAACTCGGGTCAAACCGGCCAACGTGGTTAGCAACGGTCAACATGCGACGCGGTAAAAATAGGTTACCTAGGATAGAATCCCTAGACTCATGACTAACTATAAATACCTCTCTTTCTCATTTCCCTCACCAAAACCCTAGCCTCCATCAAAGAAATCCTCTGCCTCCTCTCTCGTCTTCGGTCACCGGAGATCGTTTTCCGGCGACACCCCTCCGGCGAGCTACCACCACACAACCTCCCACCTTCTTCCCTTTAACATCCCCACACCTCGCAGATCAAAAGAGGAAGAGAGAGAGAGATCATGGACAGAGAGGGAGAGGCGCAGGAGAGAGAGAGACGCAGGGGAGAGAGAGGCGCAGGAGAGATAGAGAGAAGTGACGAGAGAGGGAGAGACGACAGTAGTAGTGCCGGAGGCCAGCGACGACAACGATTTGGGGGCGGGATCAGGTTTTGTTCTGACTAGGTTCGATTATGGGTTGGGTTTGTTTGACATCGAGTTGGTGGTGACGGCAGAATAACAGCCGCAGCTTGCGGCTCTAGGCCATCCAGCGGCGGTGATGGTGGTGATTCGGTTTAGGCACAGTTTTGATTCTTGTTCAGTTCAGATTTGAGATTCGGTTCGATGTTCGGGTCAATAATGTTTCTGTTTTGGCTCAGGTCATGTATTGGCTAAGGTGTGGGATTCGGGTCAGATTCAGACGGGTACTGTGCAACTCGGTTCGACTCGGTTCAACTCGGTACAACTCGGCGCGACTCAGTCCGACACGGTTCAAGCTCGGTTCGGGTTGACAAGTCAACAGCGGTCAAGGGGTAGTTTCGTTTCAGTTATGGTGTTCGGGTCAAACCCGGTCAACTCAGTCAACTCGGGTCAAACCCGGCCAACGTGGTTAGCAATGGTCAACATGAGACGCGGTAAAAATAGGTTACCTAGGATAGAATCCCTAGACTCATGACTAAAATCCTAGCCCTCGTTTTGAATAAAGACTCTGTCTCACCCGATAAACCCCCTTAAGATAAACTGAATCTAAAACTGAAGAAGTGCTAAAATGGACTGACTCGAGTTATCGACCACCAAGTCCCACAACTATCAGGTATAAAGTAATTTATTTACTAAAACTCTCAAATTATGAAGCTGAAATAACTAAGAACACCGGAACCCTAAGAAACTCTAGACACGAATAAACAGGTGAACCCGAATGATCGGCTACCCAAACTGTCAAACAACGCCCAACTAATAACCTAGCAGTTCTAGATTTGATTTCTCACTTCTAGAAAATATTGCACGTTTTAATCAATTTAATTTAATAATTAATAAACTTGAATTAGATTTCTAACCTTCAAGGTCTAGACTGAAAGATTAACAACCTTAATTGACTCCGGCTCTAAAGTATATTTCTAAGTATCTAGAGCAATGTAACCAACAAATAAATTATCAAATCAATCCATACCAAAATGCAATTATTTAGATTCAGTTTTCAAAATTAAAACATGTAAATCACTACATTCATTCAAAACCAAAAGTTATTCAATCAAACAATCATCTAGCTCATCAACCAAAGTAACCATAACAAGTTTAGCTACTTATAGTCCGAAGGGAAACAAAAATAAATTTAAAGCGAACGGGTTTAGAAAACATTGTCAAAGTATCAAGTTTGAGTAAACAGAAAAACATAAACAAAGAGTTCTAACCGAAAGCTTCAATCTTTACGCAATAATCTTCAAACTCAAACCTCCTCTTCCTTCAAAGCCTTACATCTCTAAGCTTTGTATTGTTTTCTCTTTCCAACAGTAGGGTTTCGTATGTGATGTCTACTAAAAAATAAACACCTCTCTAAAATAAATAATAATCGACCCCCCTCCAGTAGCCTTAGGTGTTATAATTTTGGTCCAATACAACTTGTTTCTCAACATGGGCTTCTAACGGATCTTTAGAGGATGTTGGGCCAAGCCAAGGCATGGCATGTACTTGTAATTTTAAGATTTCTTCAAGGATTTAATGGTCTTTTTGCATTCTTATTCTTCTTTTACGTGTCATGAGAACAAACACTTCTTTCAATTCGTGTATACTTCAATTCAAATTCTTGTTTGAATAAAAACAAACCATTAATGTAGTTGAAGGGGCGGATTTATGTATAAAGATCGGGTTCCCAGGAACCCATTCGGTTTTTAATTTTTAGTGTAAATGTATAAGATAAACTGAAAAGGAACCCATAAGTAAAATATTGCGGGAACTCATAACACAAATCCTCTTGTGTTCCACCGGTTAATTGTGCCCTCCTTTAACTTGACAATACAACTTGTTTCTCAACATGGGCTTCTAACGGATCTTTAGAGGATGTTGGGCCAAGCCAAGGCATGGCATGTACTTGTAATTTTAAGATTTCTTTAAGGATTTAATGGTCTTTTTGCATTCTTATTCTTCTTTTACGTGTCATGAGAACAAACACTTCTTTCAATTCGTGTATACTTCAATTCAAATTCTTGTTTGAATAAAAACAAACCATTAATGTAGTTGAAGGGGCGGATTTATGTATAAAGATCGGGTTCCCAGGAACCCATTCGGTTTTTAATTTTTAGTGTAAATGTATAAGATAAACTGAAAAGGAACCCATAAGTAAAATATTGCGGGAACTCATAACACAAATCCTCTTGTGTTCCACCGGTTAATTGTGCCCTCCTTTAACTTGACAATACAACTTGTTTCTCAACATGGGCTTCTAACGGATCTTTAGAGGATGTTGGGCCAAGCCAAGGCATGGCATGTACTTGTAATTTTAAGATTTCTTTAAGGATTTAATGGTCTTTTTACATTCTTATTCTTCTTTTACGTGTCATGAGAACAAACACTTCTTTCAATTCGTGTATACTTCAATTCAAATTCTTGTTTGAATAAAAACAAACCATTAATGTAGTTGAAGGGGCGGATTTATGTATAAAGATCGGGTTCCCAGGAACCCATTCGGTTTTTAATTTTTAGTGTAAATGTATAAGATAAACTGAAAAGGAACCCATAAGTAAAATATTGCGGGAACTCATAACACAAATCCTCTTGTGTTCCACCGGTTAATTGTGCCCTCCTTTAACTTGACAATACAACTTGTTTCTCAACATGGGCTTCTAACGGATCTTTAGAGGATGTTGGGCCAAGCCAAGGCATGGCATGTACTTGTAATTTTAAGATTTCTTTAAGGATTTAATGGTCTTTTTGCATTCTTATTCTTCTTTTACGTGTCATGAGAACAAACACTTCTTTCAATTCGTGTATACTTCAATTCAAATTCTTGTTTGAATAAAAACAAACCATTAATGTAGTTGAAGGGGCGGATTTATGTATAAAGATCGGGTTCCCAGGAACCCATTCGGTTTTTAATTTTTAGTGTAAATGTATAAGATAAACTGAAAAGGAACCCATAAGTAAAATATTGCGGGAACTCATAACACAAATCCTCTTGTGTTCCACCGGTTAATTGTGCCCTCCTTTAACTTGACAATACAACTTGTTTCTCAACATGGGCTTCTAACGGATCTTTAGAGGATGTTGGGCCAAGCCAAGGCATGGCATGTACTTGTAATTTTAAGATTTCTTTAAGGATTTAATGGTCTTTTTGCATTCTTATTCTTCTTTTACGTGTCATGAGAACAAACACTTCTTTCAATTCGTGTATACTTCAATTCAAATTCTTGTTTGAATAAAAACAAACCATTAATGTAGTTGAAGGGGCGGATTTATGTATAAAGATCGGGTTCCCAGGAACCCATTCGGTTTTTAATTTTTAGTGTAAATGTATAAGATAAACTGAAAAGGAACCCATAAGTAAAATATTGCGGGAACTCATAACACAAATCCTCTTGTGTTCCACCGGTTAATTGTGCCCTCCTTTAACTTGACAATACAACTTGTTTCTCAACATGGGCTTCTAACGGATCTTTAGAGGATGTTGGGCCAAGCCAAGGCATGGCATGTACTTGTAATTTTAAGATTTCTTTAAGGATTTAATGGTCTTTTTGCATTCTTATTCTTCTTTTACGTGTCATGAGAACAAACACTTCTTTCAATTCGTGTATACTTCAATTCAAATTCTTGTTTGAATAAAAACAAACCATTAATGTAGTTGAAGGGGCGGATTTATGTATAAAGATCGGGTTCCCAGGAACCCATTCGGTTTTTAATTTTTAGTGTAAATGTATAAGATAAACTGAAAAGGAACCCATAAGTAAAATATTGCGGGAACTCATAACACAAATCCTCTTGTGTTCCACCGGTTAATTGTGCCCTCCTTTAACTTGACACCCCTAGTTCGAGTCCCGCTCCACCCCTTGTTCTTTGTTCTTTTTAATTTTAAACTAATATATTAGAGTTAAACAAAAGGGTGAACTATAAGAGTTAACATGGCTGAGCTTTAGTAATATATTAGAGTTAAACAAAAGAGTGAACTATAAGAGTTAACATGGCTGAGCTTTAGTTCATTATTGTTAGTCAAACTATTTTGTTTGTTGCAGGTCTGGGTCATGGCTGAGCTTTTTTGTTATGTACTTTTTTTTAGAGTGGCTTTCAATATGTACATGGACCATTGGTCACGGGTTCTCATCAAGGATGGTTACCCGTCAACCCAACATTCGCAGACGCGATGTTCTATTGGGCCCCGGCTGCTGCTCTGACTGACCTTCGGCTGGAAACCATACTGTCCCCACACGAGAGCCTCGCTTGGGTAACAGCTGGGTAAAACCGGGTTGCCCTCCAGATCAAACCATGCCTCGGTAGGAAACGATCCATCATTAGGACGTCCCGCACCTTTTGCCCAAGCCGGGAGTCGAACCGGAGTCTCCATGGAGAAACCGGCCCAACTTACCCAACTAGGTTAGGCTAGGGTGGGGGATATTTTTGTTATGTACTTGAAAATTCATTTTAGTTTTCTTGGTGGCTGTTAGATATAAATTAATTTTATTTCATTTAATCTCTATTAACCAATTAAGAGAAATAAGCCATAGAAATGGTTCAGTTAGATGCTTTTGTCTTTGGAACCGCCAAACCGGCTCAAATAAATGCTCATTTGGTCAAGTTTTATGCTTTTGTCGTTGTAATTCGAACTAAAATGACTATTTTTAGATGTACCAGTTCTAACTCGAATTCGTTCTGTAAAAGTTTATTACAAATCAATTTGTTTTTAGAGACAAAGATAGATAGTGCGATAGGAATGCCCTTTAAAGCATCATAGGAAAAAGGTGACTTTAGTGATAAAGCCCGACCCGACCCGAAAAATCTAACATCGGGTTGACCAAAATTCGGACACCTTAAAAAGTGAACCCAGTGAAAAAAAATCCTGCATCTGCCACTGTGTAGTTGGGCCAAACCATGGCATGTAGTTGTAATTTTAAGATTTCTTTAAGTATTCAATGGTCTTTTTGCACTCTCATTCTTCTTTCATGTGTCATTAGAACAAAAACTTCTTTCGGTTCAAGTATACTTCAATATCATCATAATAGTTCAATTCCAATTCTTGTTGTTTAGCACTTACACGTGTGAATAAAAACAAATCAGTAATGTCGAATTTAATTGCATTCTTTTATTATTCAACATTAGCATTTAGATAATTAACTTTATTTTTCAAGTTAAATGCTTGGTTGGTCCCTGTAGTTTGCAAATATTGTAGACTTCGTCCTAGTGGTTTAATAATTACACACTTGATCCCAGTGGTTGTAAATTTTACACTCGGATGGTCCTTATCAATAATCTGTGTTAAATTTCTTAGTTAAATGTGTGCGAAATGACTAAATTACCCCTAACCAATTAAAAAAATAAAAACATATAAAGATGGGTGGCCCCCCCTCATCTTCTTCCTCTATCCCTCTCTTTCTAAAATCCATCACCACCTACACCTTAAATCCACCAAATCCTCCACCTCCAGTTCCACCGTAAACCCGCAACCACCACCTCCACCTCCACCGTCACCTTCAGCCCGCCACCCCAACCTCCACCTCCAGTTCCACCTTCAACCCACAATGTCAAAGAATATAAGGCTACCGAACTTTTTTGACCATGTGATTGCTTTATATAAAGTGGCTTCCATTGTGTCAGATAACAGGACTTCTCAATTGAAGTGAAATATTCGAGCTTGTGAAAAACACATATGACATGTATTATTTTGTCAGATTTGAGATTAACGATTAATCAATTTGACTTTATGACATATACATTATAACATATAAAGAACCACCTTCAATCATTAAAAATCAACGGTTAACAATCTAACATTATATTAACATACATATCACTAATATAAATTGACAAAAGCACACTGACCATTGATTTCACTTAACTTTGATTACGTACACAAGATAAATAGAAAAAATATACAGAGGTGAACAGATGAAGATACATACATTTGATAAAGTGGTGACCCGGGATCTTGAAGAAGGAATTGGTCTTGAAGGATTTGGTCAACCTGGTTTAATTCGAACCAATAATTTGCAATGTTGGCGGTGGAGGTTGGGGTGGTGGCTGAAGGTGACGGTGGAGGTGGTGGTTGTGATGGGTTGACGACGGTGGTGGTGGGTGTATGTTGGTGAAAAATCGACGGCGGAGGTGGTTGTGATGGGTTGACGACGTGGTGGTGGGTGTTCGGTGCTGGATGGAAGACGGTGGTCGAGGTGGGTTGACGGTGGTTGTGGTGGGTTACGGGTGGTGGAGGTGAGACAGTGGTGGTGGTGGTGCAGGTTTTATTGTCACCTAAATTAATGGGTGGTTATGGTGGTCCAGGAAGATATCATGAGGATTGAAGAAGAAGAAGGTGGGGTGGGGAAGGGTAGGTGTAGGAAATGGGACCCACTTGAATTTATTAATAATTATAATTTATATATATTTAGTTTTCTTAATTAATGAGGGGCAAATATGTCATTTCACCTATACTTAACTGAAAAATCTAACTTATGTAAAGGACCACCGAGTGCAAAAATTACAACTATCAGGACCAACTTTGTAATTATTGAACCACTAGGAACAAGTCTGCAATATTTGCAAACCACAGTAACCAACCAAGCATTTAACTCTTATTTTTCAATTACCAACGAAAATTCAAGTTTTTATTCTATTTCTTTTTCTTTTTGTTTATATCAAGAATAAATAATATATGAGATCTGCTCGCATATTAAACATTTTGTTCATTTTCATTTAAAACTAATGAAATCCAAATATGTAAATACGAGTATAATATTAAATAAAAACCAAAAAGTCAATAAAAATATAGGAATAAATATATGTGTGTGTGTGTGTCTATTTTAGACACATCAAGTTGGCTGCAAAGTTCTTTAGGCCCTTTCGAATTATTGAAAAACTCGGTCCTGTGGCCCATCGATTGTAGTTGCCTCCCACTTCTTAAATTCATCGGATGTTACACGTTTCTCTCTTAAAGAAAGCTATTTAGGGACCCAACGATCAGTCTTACATACTGAATTTGTAGCTAGAGACAATGAGGCATTCATTGTTGCTGCTATTTTAGCAACATGGTTGCTTCGTGATGGTTCTAATTCAATGTAACATTGGTTTCGATTCAATAGAACAATGGCTAGTACATTGGCAAGGGAAATCCGCTGAGGACGCCACTATAGAGGATGTGTTATGGATCTAAGGTCAGTTTTTGGATGCAAGTCTTGATGTCAAGAATTTATTGGAATGGGGAAGCAGTGACACGATTGATTCCTTAGTCCTTTCAAAAGATAAACCTAAATAAGTACACGATTAAGAAGGGGCAAAGGTGTAGTTTCTAAAAGTGGCTAAGAGTTTGTTTGGAGAGAAAAAGTATAAGTAGTAATGAATAATGCAATGTAAGGTAGGTATGAGTTTGCTAGACTTTTGAAGCTCTTGCATGATGCATGGAGAGATGGCATAGCTTTGGTTATCGTTATAATTACATTTTAAGTTTTCTACAATAAAAATATTCCAGCCCTTTTCCATGTTCTCTTTAATAATTCAATCTAAACTGCAACTGAAGCATTCCAATTCTCTATCAGAATAACTATGAGAGACAATATGGGTTATAAAATAAACATGAAAATCTAGAATAGTTGAAAACAGATTTTGAATTTGTAACTTGTAATAAGTTGTTTGGGATTCCATGGTAAGCAATTAAAATTTTATTTATTAAAACTCGGTTCAATAAATAATACTAGTGATCAATAAAACGCAGTGGAAAAAACGATTGATCAACAATAAACAAAACCCGACAGGATCAGGTTACATACAAATTACGAGCAGAGTGATAAGAATATCTAACTACCAATGAGAAAGATATACCTCGGTTAATAACTAACCGATTGAGACATCGAGGTTCAACGAACACGTGCTAGTAATACGAACTAACGAAACACGGGTATAGGTTGGGTAGCGACAGTGGCGGCAGTTGTTGGCAACGGTTGTGAGTGTTCTGAGAGTTCTCCTGTGCAAGTTTGTAACGCCCTGCTTTTCACACTTTCTATATTTTACAAGTTTTGTTGCACTTTCCATTTTGGGAAACTTTCTATTTTCGGAAACCTTTTACTTGTATCGTCTTTCAATTTCAACTTTGTAATCCGAGACCTTGATCGTAATGAAATTCATATTTTATACACACTTGTTATACTTGAAATTTAATCAACTTTTATACGCAATTGATACTTATTATACGTGCAAACATTCGTACATACATTCGCGATATTCAATTTATACTTACACACGTTTATTGTACTCGAAAACATGTTAAATATCAAAGATTATGCATAAAATGATGAATTATAGGATGTTTGGGGGCCAAAATGAAAGAAATCAAACTTCAAACGGAAACCAGGGGCGCCGCCATACGCGTACCCTAACCCCCTTGGGGCTACGCGCTACGCCAAGGCCCCCGATCCGCAGAATGTTTGTTTCAGTTGCGGGATTGGGCAGTTTTGTGTGTTTGGTTGAGTTTGTTTTTGTGCTTCTTGCATTTAATACTCAACTACACTCAACCCTAATCATCCCTTATAAAACCCACACTACCTCAACACTTCCTCCACCTTGAAACACCCTAATCTCTCTCTCAAACACTCTAAATCCAGCTGAGAAATTAGTAACAAGGCAGATTCACTATAAGTTGCAAAAGTGAGCATAACCTCACTTATACTTCATCTTTTTCACTCATTCTTCTTTCAAAACACTTGGAACAACCATGTGTATGATTCCATGGGTTCTCCTTGGAGAATCTAGACCTGGACTTCACCACAAAGGCTCCACAGTGGACTAAACTTTCTGTTTTGATTCTAAACCTTGTTAAACCTAACTAAATTTGAGTTCTCTCATCTCAAACCTATGTCCTAATGCTCATAATCAATTGAATGGTTAGTTGGGCTTAAAAACAATGCTGAGACATTCAAAATCAGAGGTTTAATCCTTACAAATATTCTGTTTTGTTTAAGTTTTTACCCACAAGTAGTGAACAAGCTTGAAGCTTGATGATTTATGTGACTAAGGTTAGCTTGGGCTATCCTATTTGAAAGTCCACCACTACTTGATGTTTCCATAGATTAGTTAGTTCATATTTCTTTACTTGTACATGTTCATGGCCCTCCTTGTTTTTATAACAACAAGTGTAGTGGTGAACAATATAGGTGCCTAAATGGAAGCTTTGTTCTTCCTACCTCATGTATGAATTCTATGACTCAAAGATGTGCCTAAATAGAGACTTTAATCTCCTACCTCATGCTTGAAATCCTTATATTCTATGTATTATATATGTATGTATAAATTTAAGTAACAAAACTTGATGATAACTTGGTAGTTACTTGTCAAGAATATGTTACATCATCCATGACCATGCACTTGTTACGATTGTAATGGATCCTTGAATCCATGAAAAACACCAACTCCTTTTAGTTTCAATAGAGTCAAGAACAAGTGTTATTAGTACAAGATGATTATTTTCATATGACTATTTTCCATGTTATTTAAATTCCAAATCTATAATCTTCCGTTAACTTCCAATACTTACACACCTTCGTTTACCCCATGTAGGGTAATCTCGGTGTTCCATACTCAACTCTTCAATCTTCACGGAATAACAAGGAAAGCTTGCAAAACTGTGAGTATACTCGAATCCCATTTTCTATTTTAAACACTTTTGGTGCAACATGTACAAATCACCAATCACAATAAACCTTGTTTACACAATTACTATATCTGTTAAATAACATGATACTTGTCCATATTCTTGATTATCGCATGCTATGTTAGACTTGTGTTATATGCTCCTTAACTTTGCTAGCCTACCTTAACAAATATAGCGCTATAGGAGTAACGCACCGCCCGTAAACTTGTGGTATTGTTAAGTAAACTATATTACGCCTTTTCGTTTCGATGATGTTGGGTAAACATGATTGCGTTTGACTTTGGATTGACATATAAAAATCACATGTTTAGTATGTTGTAACAATTATATTCCATGATTACCATGTTGGATACGAGTCAAACTTTATTCACTATTATGCTATCTAACAAACTTGTATGCTCGCCAACTTTTTGTTGATATATATTATTTTAATGCATGTTGCAGGAAACTAGTTGATAATCGTTGAAGAAATCTATTTAGGGTATATTAGATACACACCTAGAATTAATTTATGTATTTTCTTTCATGTTGTATTGCCATTGAAACTTGTTGTATTTTCATTTCGAACCATTGTATTATCAATTTACTATCAATGAAATTTTGAGTTGTTAAATATTTTCGCAAAGTAGCGTTATGACATTTTGAGCAATTTGTTCGTCTCACCCCGACGTTTCTGCCATCGGTTGGGGTGTGACAAAGTTGTTCTACCTCAAAAAGCTAGTCCATACATTTCTTTATATAGCATATGAGCTCCATGCATGTGCGACAAATGGCAGACATGCACATGGAAGTTGGACAAGTGTCGAGAAGTTCATGCATGTGCAACAAGTGGCGATGCAAGAGTGCATGCGCGACAAGTGGCTAGGAGTTCATGCATGTGCGAAAAGTGGCAATGCAAGGGTGCATGTGCGACAAGTGGCGTAGGAGTGTACCTGTCTCACCCAGTCCATGTACTCGTCTCTCAGTTAATACCCGTAACAGTTTTATTAATTAAGATAAACAATTATATTATTAATAACGAGTATTAATAATATGAACCGGCTCACGATTATAAATATAATTATGATCCATTTCGCATATAGTTCGTAACTACCAGTTAAACCAGTTAAGTGGATTTTAGTTCTTTTCCCACGGTCTAACTCTTACGGGTCATAACTCGGTAGACGCGTTATTTAATCGGACCGGTCCATTTTTCCAACAGTCTCCCACTAGGACGATTTTGATTAAGTCCGTTAACGCTGACAGCCAGAGGCGCTCTGCTCTAGCTACACATGGCTGTCCCCAACAAGTTATGACACTTTAAAGGCATTAACCAAAACATCTTGGAACATCAATTGAACAAAGAGACATGGATCAGATTCAATCTCACATAGTTTTCAATCATTATTGTTCTATTCAAGAATCAAAGTTGTCTTATCAAACACACAGTAAGTTTGGGTAAGGCCTTACACTTCACTAGTTTGAATTATCGAGGGTGCCCCGATGTTTAACTGTTACATATCATGTAAGAGTACAAAATCCCATCTTGACTACATACAACTCGCACTGAACTTCAGAACTACTCCCAAACAATGTCTTTATGACTGGAAGTTACGCTACAGTGGTTGACACTGATCAAAGAACAGTCTTTAGTAAACGAAAGTTCTAGTATGCATCTCAGGTCAAATGATACTAAATGAGTATACCTAAATCAAAGTATCTTACGACTAAGATCCATGAAAATGATTTGATGCGAGTTACATCCAAATTCATTCATAATGAGGTCTGTGAGTTTGGAAGTGAACTCCTAGTATATATAACCTCATGTAACACTTTTGCTAATCAAAATAGTCCCTTGACACTTGGAAGTTCTTTTTCTAATTCTGATATAACTTTTTTTAACCTATTTACTAGTTTGACTTTTCTGATTTATGATAACTTTAACAAAACAATATAATAGTTAGTTTTGTTTATTTTTTCTTAAAACATCTCGACATAAATTTTATTGAAAGTGAAGTTGTATTTAAAATATAGTATTTTTTTGTATTGTAAGTATAGCGAGTATCGATATCATATCAAAATCGTGATGAAACAAACCTTTACTAATCAAAAAGTATAGCGAGTATCGATATCATATCAAAATCGTGATGAAACAAACCTTTACTAATCAAAAAATCGGTACCAGTATTGACATTTTCGGAACCGATATCAAAACTCGTTTGTATGATTTTCGATCAATGTAGAACACCGTTTTATTTTTCAGGTTACATTAGACAACTTTTGTGTATATAAACTTTTTTTGCATCGTAAACTATACCGAGTGTATGTATGGTAACGAATTGAACTTATACCAACCGGAAAACATCGGTATCAATATTGGTATTATCGTACCAAAATATGTATTGGGGAACTGATATCAGTAATTGTTTTTATGGTTTTTGATCGATTTAAAACACCTGTCACTATTTGTTTTAGCAAATCACAACTTTTTTAGGATTTCATGAGAAAGTTGTATGTAATTATTATACATATTAATCTAAACTTATGATGAATAGTAAATTACTTTTTTTAATTATTTATATTATTATTTTTAGAATATTGAATTATAATAATCCTAACTATTCGTCGTTGCCCGCCAACAATCTCATCTTCAGAAATAAGCACTGACATTCCCAACTATCAACATATTGGCGTCCAATGGACCATGACTAACAGAACCCTAACGCTGTTAGTCTCCGGTTGCCAGAAAAACGCTTTTGGCCGGAATACTCACCGTTTTCGTCCCAAACCTCTTTGTAACCTTATTACGGACCTTTGGGAACCTTTTCTAGTAAAACCCTAATTTTTTAAGTCCTCGGAAAACTCTTTTTTCCAGCCGGAAAACTTAACATCTTCGTCCCAAACCTCTTTGTAACCTAAGATCGGACCTCTAGAAAACCTTTTCTTGCCAAAAACGGTTTTCCGGCGACCGAAGACTAACAGCGTTAGCGTTCTGTTAGTCAGGGTCCATTGATGGCCAATATGTCAATAGTTGGGACTACCATTAGTTATTTTTTAAGTTGGGACTGTTGGCGGCCAACGGCGAGTAGTTGGGATATTAAAATCCAATATTCCTTATTTTTAATAATAAATAGTAACCAATAAGATTTAAGAATTTTTATTAGTAATTTTTATTAATTATTTTAATTTGAGTTTTTAGTGTTAACATTTTATTAAATCCGGATCTATGTTTATTTATTTTTTTACATTCTAAGTTATTTGCTCGCGCGTTGTCATGGTACGTTACCGCACGCATTAGATCGATATCAGTTTCTTTCGTTACAGTACCAGTACGATACATGCATTTGGTTAGGAATCAACACAAGTTTTACATGAGCGAAAACGACAAAAACGAACACCGTTACTAGCACCAATGTAGTTCGTACGACACCGACCGGTTCAGAGTGTCGTAACGTTATTTAGTTTCATCATAGATAGAGCTGTATATATGAAAATTTTTCAAACTGTAAACCATAAAAATGATTGCAGGTATCCCCATCGATGTTCGGTATGGGATGGTAGGACTAAGATGTCAGCTTATCGAAAGAAAAAAAACAATATAAACATACTTTTGTACCGAAAACGATGTTGTTCGGTACGGTACAATACCAAAACTTTGGTAATTTATCGAAAGGAAAACCATAAAAAAAGACCAGTGCCGATACAAATGGTGTTCAGACGGTTTCGGTTTAGTTTGGAATGATAACGTGCGGCACAATATTCGTTATCAATAAAATGTATATCGTAATGGTGAAAAAAAAACATAGAACGCAAACCAACTTAATCAATATTAACTGAACAACATCAGTACCGGTATCGCTATTCTTTTTTATTGTTTTCGATCGATATAAGGTTAATTTTCTCTTTCGACTACTATAGGCTATCGTAACTTTGTAAATTTTATTTGGACTATTACAATATATTATTTTATATTTTGTCTCATGTTAGCTCTTGGAAATCCTATCAATTCCTTACAAAATGTTATAATAAAAAAATACCCAATCAATACGAGTCACATACTAGACACGTAAAAAATATTTGGTAGCCATGGAAGTGCATGTTATCTTAAAATTGACGATAAAGAAAGACACATTTTTAAGTTTAATTGAATTTATGGTTGTGAATACAACACATGCGTAATATTATTATTGTTTTCAAAACATCATCTCTCTAAGCAATCACAAAAATGGGAACTATAGTTTTGTATCCATCGCCGGGTATGGGACACCTCATCTCAATGGTGGAGGTGGAGCTCGGAAAACTCATCACCAAACACCAACCTTCTTTCTCCATCGTCGTCCTTACTCTCATCCCCTCCTTCAACACCGGCACCACCGCCACCTACGTCCGCCGCAAGTGGCTGTACTCAACCACAAGTCTGTGGGCGGGTTTGTGACACACTGCGGGTGGAACTCCATCTTGGAAGCCGTGTGTGCGGGGGTTCCAATGGTGGCATGGCCGCTGTACGCGGAACAAAAGTTCAATAAGGTGGTGTTGACGCATGACATGAAGCTGGCGCTACCGATGGATGAGTCAGAATGCGGGATGGTAACCGCGATGGAGGTGGAGAAGCGGGTTAGACAGTTGATGGAGGGGGATGAAGGTAAAGCTGTTCGGGAGGTGGCGACCGCAAGAAAAGAGGAGGCGGATATGGCATTGAGTGAGGGTGGGTCTTCTCGTGCGGCTCTGTCTAAGTTAGTTGCATTGTGGTAGTATTGGTTCATCTCTTCTTTGGTCAAGGCGATGCTATAATAAATTATCTGAATTTCTCGGTGCTTAAGTCTTGTTAAGATGGTCAATATCAGTTCTTGAGCACATAATTAAATATTTTGTTGAAGTATTCTCTTTGATCTTTGATACACAAATTGTAGAGTTGTCATTTTGTATGAATCATACGTTCTAACTTGTTATCTTGTTGAGATGGGTAAAGAGTTTATATAAATACATATATGTTTGTAATATAGATATATAAATATCAAACTATTTAGCAAATTAATTATATGAATACATGATAAAATATAATATCGAATATCAAAGTATTTTGCAAATTATACTTAAGTGTTGATCTAATATTTATTTAAAAACTTTATATAAATACATATTAATAATATCGATACATGTTTATTACAATACATTAAATATTGTGGCTAAAATTTGGTTGACCACACTCAATAATAAAGTTTGGATTCTCATTGTTTGCTTTTCCCCAATTGTCTTTGCTATCTTTGCCAACGTTTTAAAAAACCGGTTTAAACCGGCCAGATGAACCGGTTAAACTGGATGCTGGATGCTTGGCCAGTACGAATCATACCGGTAAATTAAGGAAACGACAAAAAAATTGTACCGCCGGTAAATTGGGTTATACCGGTGTACCGGTGCCGGTTTATACAGGGTCAAAGGTTAAAATTTTAAACTTTTAATTTTTATGAGCCTTAAAAGGTGACTATTCATCTTTTAAGCAATCCTAACTTGATTCATTAACATTCCAATGGATTAACTTGATGAGGATGGCCATGGTAGTGAAATTTTTGATTTTTTTTTATTATGGCTTAACTTCTAGAATATTGTTTTTATTATGAAATGATGTAGTTTGGATTATTTTTTGAGGTAAAATTATATTTAATGGATTTATAGTGTTAATTAGTCAACACAGCTGAACCGTCCGATACAACCCGGTTCAACCGGTTGAACCATTTCTGAGTCTAATCCGGTATAATTTAAAAACCGGTTTTTAAAACATTGATCTTTGCTATCAAAGTATTAATGTGATTTTGTGCTTTGAATTTGACTGGCTTTGAACAAATAAAAGGATAAAAGCAAATAATAATAATAATAAACATGCAATATAAATTAGGAAAAATTGTCATCGATAAATTTGGTTTTATCCAAGAATTATACAATAAGTGGCTGTTCCCTGCCAAAAAGTCATCAAAATTCACAATGCTTTTGCAAAGTTTTATCCAAAAACTATATATGTTAATTACTTATTTTTTTCTATCCATAGAACTTTGTACAGTTTTATTTTTATTCTTTATGTGAACAAAAACTCATCAAAATTTACAATGTTTTTGCAAAGTTAGAAAACATAAATAAAAGTTGGTGAAAATAGATGAACTTAAATATAATAAAATTTATAACTTTACAAGTTTTATGAAACACAAATCAAAATATGTACAATACAGTGACCCACATCTGATGTTTGCTTCATCTTGTTTTTATACTATGAAGCACTCATGTCCACCAGCTAGTTGTATCGCGCCAACATAATGTGGATTGCACAAAAATACAATATGCCATAATAATGTCAAAATCGTTGTACCTAAAGATTTGTTTGTTGTTTCTTGTTTATCAGTAGATGTTTAAATAACACTTTTTTGTATGTTACGTCTTGTTGATCATATTGAGAGGTTGTTTGTAAAGACCCTAATATTACCATTTGCTTTGCAAGATCCAAGGAATTGAAATTGCACAAAAGCACATGACACTACATGAATTGGTTTAGTATCTTGAAATACTATTAACATGAAAAGTGCTAGTATGAATATAAAGTTTTGATATGCAAATAACAAAGTATTGTATTAGTTTATTGCTTTGCAAGATCCAAGGTAATGAAATTGCATGAAAACACATGACATTACATGAATTGTTTTAGTATAACTTGTAACTCGAAATACTATTAAGATGAGAAAGATAGAAAACAAAATGGTAAATTGTATACAAAGTGTTCCAAATAAGTTGATATGTAACAACACTATATTATTTAACTAGTAGAAACATGGATTTCATGACCGCATTTCCGGTAATAACACGACTGCAATTGTCTTGTTGTCATCATTTTCAACCGAAAATGCGATGGCAAAAACACTCATGTCAATTACCTTAATGCCACCAATTAGTGAACACGAACGATGGTCATTTTATCATCATTTAGCCACCAATATTACCACCAGTTTGTGATTGTAATATTGAATATTTGCTACCACATTAACGCCCGCATTGCATATTTGCCACATTAAATGTTTGAAGATCTCCCATTTCCATGCTTTATTCATTAAAAGTTACATTTCAACAAAATTATAAAATTATATAAAAGGCTTTAATAATATTATAATAGGATCAAGATCAAGGGAAAACCCCTCCGAGCTATGATAACTTAAAGAACTTGACCTTCCCATGCGAGTTTTGCCCCCATTTTTATCACACCCCTAGATTAAAATGTTAGAAAACACTGCCGTAAAAAAATTAAATAAAAAATATCCAAACAACACCGAACATGATAACATGATAAACATCCAAACATTCATAACCAAGTGTTTGTAGATTATCTTCCATTCATAGCTGTTACATAGCTTCAATTTTTTACATCCAATTTAGTATCATACGTTTATCCACCTTATCAATTTTTTTTCTTTTCAGTAACAAGACCGCAATGATTTCATTTAACCTTTATTTTTCTTCATCATTTTCTCTAACACACTCCTTGATAACCAAGTTCAACTTTTCAATCTAAAAACAACAAATGAATAGGATCAAGAAGTTAGAAATAAAGAAAATTGATAACAGGTCAAACTGGTTAAGGGAAAACAAAATCTAATTGAGTTACAATTTAAGTGCTAGAAGCGAAAATGCATGTTTCGGTATTTTTATTGATATAGTTGTAGAATACGTAATATTTTAGTGTTAAAATACCCGCTTTTAGGGGTAATTATCTAAAATATGATAAGAATAAGTAGTTATAATGTTTTGTTGAGGATTTGTAGGTAATTAGTGAAAAGGAAGTAATTTGGACGTAAAAGGGCATTTTTGGAACAGAAGGAGAAAAGTTGAAGAAAGGTAGGAATAGCAGAAAGAGTATGACCCGTACTCGATCCAAAGAGTACGAGTCGTAAGCGCCACCAGATAAAAAGACAAAATAAATATTGAGATTTGGGCCAGATTGGGCCAGATTGGGCCATGTCAGAAGAATACGATTCGTACTTATTAAAGTGGATGGCCTATACGGTTTACGAAGCCCAATTAGAGTATCCTATTTAAGCTTTGCGATGGAAACCCTAGAAACGACTGGAAATCGACTGGGTAGCGAGAAAAGGACTGAAGAACTTGGTTTTGAAGGATTCGGAAGAGAAAATGCAAGAGGATTGAAGATTTAACGCACGGTGAATGTCACAACCCCCGACCACACCCTGGATGGGCGTCGTGAATAGTCAAGTGGTACCGGTGGTTATTTTGAAAATATAGCAGCGGAAATTTCATTAGGACGTGAGCTAGGAAAAATATCAGAGTTAGAAACACTGGAATTTTATTTATAACAAATGAGAATAAAACCCATGTTTTACAAATGTAGCTTTAATATGGGATAAACCCGAATACATAAGACAACGTTTCTTAATTTTAATTGATAAAATAAGCCAATCCTTTAAGCCTTTTTGGTGTCGTATCACAAATCTTATTTAATCTATTGTAACCACCGGAAACATGTTTAAAAACAATTTATCAGCAGGAAATTCTTGTGAGATCATTCATTTGTATAAAATGACACATTCTTATAATCACAGTATTAAGGGTTTTTACATTTGTTTATATCTTTCAATAACTCAAATCAGTATTTGTCACACACCCAATTAGGTGACTGTAGTCATATTACTATTGACTAACTCGTTGCTGTGTTAAGTACTGTATACAAAACCCCAAATACTGACAATAATTTAAGAATACAAAAACTTAATCCCCTGTAATTATAAGTGATAACTGGAAAATATTTATGGTTATGAAAACATTTAAGCATCACAATAGTGTGAAGAAAAGCGAATGTCTCACAATGTTGTGAGAAAAAAAAAAAGAATAACTCACATTGAAAATCTATAGTTCTGCTTTAATAGGCCTACTGATTCTAAGCATCTTGATTAACAGTAAGTTTATAGTTCCGAGTCTTATGATAATTAAGCATCTACTTTATCAGTGAATTTATAGTTTTAAACCTTCTGATCTAACCCCTAATTTCGCAGAATGTAATAAGGATTAGTGTATTAACCCAACTCAAACTTTAACGATAATCACGAGATCAAAACCTCAATGTAGTTAACAAAGAATAGCCTTATTCAGGCAGCACTTTGGCATCCGTTAATTAGTTTTCAAATCAATCGGACAGGGTATCATTTCAGTGATTAGGGTTTAGTACACTTACTACGGAGCAGAGTTTCGAGGTTTAGGGGTCCAGGTATTAGAACAACAATTCGAGAGAGAGGGAGAGAGTTATTGATTTTTGACCGAACATGTGCAACTGAACTTCTCCCAGAACCCGTAGCCCAGGCTAGACTCTCTCGCGCGTCGCAAGAGGAGACATGGAGTCTCCCACGTGGCGCCTGGGAGGTCGTGTGACAATTGGTAGTTTGCGGGTTTTAATTTCGCGAATAACAAATATTAGGATGATAATAATTAGTGTGTAAGTCGTTGATTAACTTAATTAGGCCTATTGGAGTGCCTAGGAACGTCCATCCGGCCTTACAGTGCGCGAATGATGATTTGCGGGAAGACTACTGAACGATAAGTGGTAACGAACTGACATCGGACAAAATACTGACAATGCGGACACATACGAATCCTATAAGTATAATTTATACATATGAATTTAGTTTTGCGAATTTATTGTGTTTTCGAAAGTCAAAAAACGCGTACGTGAATGAAAAATGCGACTACAGGAATGCACTGACAATGAAATGGAAGCATCGGACTCAAGTATGGCTTTCAAAACTAAAATATTATGACATAATTAGCTTCGTAATTGAATTTTAATACTCGTAGTCGAAATCGCATCGGAAAACAGACAAGAAGCGACAACCGAACCAGTTTACGCCTTTTAAGGAAACCGACAAAAATACGTGTCAAATATCGATTTCTGACGTAACTTTGAGTATTTTTCGACTTAACGTTATATTTACGACAATCTATGAAGATCGAGAGCGAAAACGGGCTTCAGAAAATGTATCGGGCCGCGCGAAACGAGCTTGTGGGCGTAGGGCCCAAGCCCACTTAAAAACCTAACTATAAATACCTCTCTTTCTCATTTCCCTCACCAAAACCCTAGCCTCCATCAAAGAAATCCTCTGCCTCCTCTCTCGTCTCCGGTCACCGGAGATCGTTTTCTGGCGACATCCCTCCGGCGAGCTACCACCACACAACCACCCTCCTTCTTCCCTATAACATCCCCACACCTCGCAGATCAAAAGAGGAAGAGAGAGAGAGAGATCATGGACAGAGAGGGAGAGGCGCAGGAGAGAGAGAGACGCAGGGGAGAGAGAGGCGCGGGAGAGAGAGGCGCAGGAGAGATAGAGAGAAGTGACGAGAGAGAGAGACACGACAGTAGTAGTGCCGGAGGCCAGCGACGACAACGATTTGGGGGCGGGATTAGGTTTTGTTCTGACTAGGTTCGATTATGGGTTGGTTCGGGTTGGGTTTGTTTGACCTCGAGTTGGTGGTGACGGCAGAACAACAGCCGCAGCTTGCGGCTCTAGGCCATCCAGCGGCGGTGATGGTGGTGATTCGGTTTAGGTACAGTGTTAGGAACGTTAAACCCAATTCAAACATGAAAAATCTTTTTTCGCAAACATGATCCAATCGCGGGAACAAAATAACAAAAAGAGAAGAAAATCGTATACGATCAATCATTTAAAGAAGAAGAATGAGATTGAAATCCTATATTATCATTAGGCTTGTAAACGAACCGAACGTTCATGAACTGTTCGTGAACTTTTTCCTTAGGAAGTTTGTTTATGTATGTTTATTGAATAAACGAACGAACATAAGCACACGTGTTGTGTGTTCATGAACATCCGTTTATGTTCATTCATTTATGTTTATATTTGTTCGTTTAAATTTGAATAACTACATAGTTATACTTTTATAACTATAAACATAAAAGACGCTTTCTAACTACTGATATAAATATAACTAGTTGGGTTTTTTGATGGAATTGAACTTACGGTAATCAATCAGTAATTCATATAAAAGGCTATTTTATGTCTATTTATGTTTATTCATATGTGTTTGTTTAGTATTGTGTTGTTTTTTGTTTGTTAAATTATGCTCATTTAAGTTGCTTTGTCTATGTTCATTTACGTTCGTGAACACTTCGTTAAGCTTTTAAGCGGCCGAACATAAACGAACACGAACATGTTAATGAACTGGCATGAACAAAAACGAAGTTAACAAAAGATATGACCGAACGTTCGCGGACGCATTTGAACGAACGAGACCTGTGTTCGTGTTTGTTCGATAAGCCAACCGAACGAACTTTTTGTTCGTGTTTGTTCGTTAAGCTAATCAAACGAACATAAACAAACTTCCCGTCGAACGGTTCACTGAACATTCAGTTCGTTTACAGGCCAATAGAAGTTACCTAAAACCCTTTGCACTTAGGGAATGGATGTTCTGTAGAAAAAGGCCATAATCAGAAGCTTGACCCCATGCTTCCAAGAATAGCACCTCAAGCAAGGCATTCAATACTACAAATACCACCCTTGATCACGTAAGGTAAAAATATCACATTCTCTTCTCTCTACTCTAGACTTAACATCCCTTGTTCGTTCTTATTCTCCAAACAAACACACTTATTCTCACACCGAGTGTATTAATGGGAAGAAATCTCTTCTGCGTGCCGCGAGGATGGCAAAAAACCCCAAGCCGACGGGTATACCCGAAACCCGAAATATATGGGCCGGGTATACCCGATGCCCGACGGTATAGGCCGGGCTTAAAAATATAAAAAAGTCGGGTACGGGTACGGGTATGAGATTTAGTGATACCTGCCCGATACCTGGCCCGTTTACCCGAGTTATACCCGAAAACTATATTAAATTAAATTAAATTTTCTATTTATGTAAACTTTAGTACATACAATTATTCATTATTCATAGATTTTGCTCTTTTATTTGTTTTCAAGACTTTAACATACACATACAATATATTATATTTAGTTATGTTGTCTCTATCCAAAGTAGCAGTACATTAATTAGTTAATTATGTAGATATATGTTTCAAATATGCATTTTAAATATTTCAAATATGCATTTTAATAGGATATGTATGTATGTTATTGGTTATATTTTCCTTTATTGTATTTATTAAAATAGTAAATTATATAAACATTAGAGTAAAAAATGCATACAAGAGTCTCAATGGTATTTTTAACAAATTAACGGGTATACCCGATACCCGATGGGTAATTACCCGAAATATACCCGACGGGTAACGGGGTGGGTATGGGCCAAAGAATTACAACCGGGTACAGGCTTGGGATTACCAATACCCGACCCAAACCTGGCCATTGCCATTCCTACGCGAGGTTCATAGTGTTATTCGTTTTGCAGCTTGTGAGTTTCAGAAGATAAATGAAGTCACATCAGCAACGAGACGTATCTAAACCGGACGAGCTACTCTGTGCACTGCCCCAAGACTTTTGCCTTGAGGTGATGAGTCTTGTAACAAAAGTGGACAAAGTTGTAGATTTAATAATAGTATTAGAAGGTGTGTATTTGAGGTGATGAGTCTTGAGGTGTTATTCGTTTTGCAGCTTGTGAGTTTCAGAAGATAAATGAAGACCCCGCTCTTTAAACAAAACCATCTCTTCATATAACTACGTAACTGAAATCACATAATATACATAAACAATTACGGAACAAATCATAACAATTGGTTATAACATTTGTTAGATAACAAAAAACTCCGAGCAGTCAAGAAAAAGTCCGATTAGATAACAAAAAAACTCCAATCGCATAAATTGAGGGGAACGTTAAACCCAATTCAAACATGAAAAATCGTTTTTTCGCAAACATGATCCAATCGCGGGAACAAAATAACAAAAAGAGAAGAAAATCGTATACGATCAATCATTTAAAGAAGAAGAATGAGATTGAAATCCTATATTATCATTAGGCTTGTAAACGAACCGAACGTTCATGAACTGTTCGTGAACTTTTTCCTTAGGAAGTTTGTTTATGTATGTTTATTGAATAAACGAAAGAACATAAGCACACGTGTTGTGTGTTCATGAACATCCGTTTATGTTCGTTCATTTATGTTTATATTTGTTCGTTTAAATTTGAATAACTACATAGTTATACTTTTATAACTATAAACATAAAAGACGCTTTCTAACTACTGATATAAATATAACTAGTTGGGTTTTTTGATGGAATTGAACTTACGGTAATCAATCAGTAATTCATATAAAAGGCTATTTTATGTCTATTTATGTTTATTCATATGTGTTTGTTTAGTATTGTGTTGTTTTTTGTTTGTTAAATTATGCTCATTTAAGTTGCTTTGTCTATGTTCATTTACGTTCGTGAACACTTCGTTAAGCTTTTAAGCGGCCGAACATAAACGAACACGAACATGTTAATGAACTGGCATGAACAAAAAAATGTGTTTGATTATATGTTTTTGTTCGTGTTCGTGTCTCGTTAAAGTTAAATGAACATAAACAAATATGAATACTTATAATGAAATCGTAAACTGATGTATCGTAATCAAGTTCAAATACGCTTCAAATCTGATTTGATTTTTATATAAAACGCGAAAAAAATTACGATAGTATCTTTCCCACACTTCGCGCGTGGTTGCCCCTACACATTGTCAGTGACGAGTAATTGGACCACCTACCTAATGTAATGACGTCGTACCATATTAAATTATATAAATAAATTCACTTAAAAACTAATACATGTTATTTTATTATTCATGTATTTACAAAAATCGAAGGACTATTCAAGATAAGACTTGTTTGCTGGCAGCCATTGATGTTGTTTTCAAAACCTAACCATATAACTTAATTACTCCATCAAGTCAATTCTTTCTCCCTAAACAATCATAAAAATATGGCGATTATAGTTTTGTATCCATCTCCGGGTATGGGCCACCTCATCTCAATGGTGGAGCTCGGAAAACTCATCACCAAACACCACCCTTCTTTCTCCATCGTCGTCCTCACTCTCATCCCCTCCTTCAACACCGGCACCACCGCCACCTACGTCCGCCACATCTCCGCCACCTTCCCCGCCATCACCTTCCACCACCTCCCTGACATCCCTCTTGACCCCCTACTTTTCCCCTCAATGGAAGCCATCATCTTTGAGCTTATTCGACATAGCAACCCCAACGTCGATCACGCTCTACAATTGATTTCTTCGTCTTCTAAGATCACCGCCTTCGTTATCGACACGTTTTGCTCTCCCGCGAGGTCTTTGGCTGAGAATATTAATGTGCCGGTTTACTACTTCTTTACTTCTGGCGCATGCTGCCTTGCACAATTACTTTACATGCCGACACTTGATAAAACCACTACTGAAAGTTTTAAAGATATGCATACACTCATCCGTTCGCCCGGGTTGCCTCCGATACCATCATCGGATATGGTAGGCCCTCTTCTTGATAGAACTTCTATTGATTATTCCAATTTTCTTGGAAAATGCGAGCAACTGCCCAAATCAGCTGGAATTATTATTAACACGTTTGATTCGCTGGAGCCGAAAGCAATTAAAGCCATAAACGGCGGAGTTTGTGTCCCGGATCTGCCTACACCGCCGATCTACTGCGTGGGACCGTTGATAGCGAGTGGTGGTGATGGTTCGCATGAGTGTTTAAGTTGGCTGGATTTGCAACCGTGTGGAAGTGTTGTGTATTTGTGTTTTGGGAGTTTGGGTGTGTTTTCGAGTGAGCAGTTGAAGGAGATAGCGAAGGGGCTGGAGATGAGTGGATTTCGGTTTATTTGGGTGGTTAGAAGCCCGCCGTCGAACAAAAAAGAAGACCGGTTTCTGCCACCGCCTGAGCCAGACTTGGATGTACTACTGCCAGAAGGTTTCTTGGAGCATACGAAAGACAGAGGGCTCGTGGTGAAGAAATGGGCGCCGCAAGTGGCTGTCCTCAACCACAAGTCTGTGGGCGGGTTTGTGACACACTGCGGGTGGAACTCGGTCTTGGAAGCCGTATGTGCTGGGGTTCCAATGGTGGCATGGCCGCTATACGCGGAACAAAAGTTCAATAAGGTGGTGTTGCGGGATGAAATGAAGTTGGCGCTACCTATGGATGAGTCTGAAGGCGGGTTAGTGACCGCAATGGAGGTGGAGAGGCGGGTCAGACAGTTGATGGAGGGGGATGAAGGTAAAGCTATTCGGGAGGTGGCGACCGCAAGAAAAGAGGAGGCGGATATGGCAGTGAGTGACGGTGGGTCTTCCCGTGTGGCTCTGTCTAAGTTAGTTGCATCGTGGTAGCTGTTAAACGTCGATTACGAAAGAAAGAAAAAATACCATATGTTAATCGTGGTACCGATAGTTTTTATTTGTTACGTCTAGAGGTTGTTTTAGAGTTTTGGTTTGTTACTTCTTGTTTATCCTGAGAGGTTATTTGTTAAGACACTACGTGAAATAGACTTCTTTATTATGTTGTTACTTATATTGTGAATATACTTGATATATGGTTAAAAATATTTTTTTAGTTTAGTGTATATAAATACTGTAATAATATCAAGATATAGAGTAAATAGAAAACTTAGTTTTTTATTCTTAAAATAAAAACCAAATTAAATACAACTAGGTTTTTTTGACGATCGTCACGTTGCGACGAACTTCTTTTGTTATTTAGTCTATGTTTACATGTGTTTTAAAATCACTACAAGCGCAAGCGCGTTGCGCACGGAACCGCTAACAAAAACAAAAAGAAAATATAGAAAAAACACTAAAAGATAACTAAAAGAAAATCGACCAAAAACGTTGTATGGTAATACTGGGTACCGGTACTGAATTACTCGAACCGAAAGATCATAACTATCAATTCAGTACCGAATTTTGGTGTTCCTGGTACCAGTTCGCTACCGGTTTTAACCTTCATATACCGGTACCGTAACCGGTATTTTTTGGTTCCAGTATCGATTCAGTATCGGTTGGCACCGAACTCATCCCTACCCCTGAGACTAAAAAAGATATCATTAAAAGTTGAAGAAAATCAACCAAAAAAAGTTGCACGATACTATTGTTGTTCGTACGGTACCCGTGATCATGGATCAGCAAATGCTACCGGGTAGCAGTACTGAATTTCCCAAACTAAAAGATTTTCAGAATCATTCGGTTGGCATTTTTTGTACCGGTGCGGGTTTTTACCTTCCCGTACCGATAACGTACTGATATTTTTGATACCGGTACCGATTGAAAACAAGTTTATCCAACTTAAAAAGTAAAGAAAATAACTATTATTATAATATTAAAATTATAAAAAAAACTATATATACCATTACAATATTTAAAATACTATTCATTGTCTTCTATTTTTAATATGTATGTATGTATGTATGTATATGTATGTATAATTTTCTTTATTTAAATAGAACATCTATAGACTTTTATGATTGCCTTTAAAAAAAAAAGAATCCGAACCTTATTTACCCAAAACCATCTAAACTACATTTTTATTTGTAAGTTGCTGAAGTTAAAACAACTTTCATTTATATCCATGTTTAATTGTTTACACAATAGATACTACTTACTAAGTCAAATTAATTATTCAGTTGTTATTATTATATGAAACCAGGTTTATCATCTTTCGCCTTTGTTATTTAGTCTGTGTTTACATGTGTTTTGAAATCACTACGAGTGCGTTGCGCATGGAAACACTGACAAGAATAAAAAGAAAAACAGAAAAAAAAACACTAAAAGATAACTGAAAGAAATCCAACCAAAAAAGTTGTATGGTAATGATGTTGTTCGTATGAAACTCATGGTCAGAGATGAACAAATGGTACTGGGTACCGGTACCGAATTTCCAGAACCGGAAGATCTTAAGTATCAATTAGGTACCGACTTTTGGCGTTCCTGGGTACCGATTTGCTATCGATTTTTACCTTCATATACCGGTACTGTAACCGGTATTTTTTGTACCAGTATCGATTCGATATTGGTTGACACTGAGTTCATCCTTACCCCTGAAACTAAAAAAAGGAAGTCATTAAAAGTCGATGAAAATCAACAAAAAAAATTGTGCGATGCCGTTGGTGTTCATACGTTACCCGTGATCAGGGATGAACAAATGATAACGGGTAGCATTTATCCCAACCCGTGATAAAAAAAATCATTAAAGTTAAGAAAAATAATAAAGAAAATAATTAGGAACTCTGCTCACAACAAAATTTACAATGAAAGGCCTACGAAAATAAAACACAGTTGCGAATTTAGTTTTAGGTTAACAAACGCGAGTTATTAGAGAAAATTATATAGTATAAATAAAAAACAATAAATAAAAATTGCCACATGGCAACTTCTTGATGGTTAAACTACTATTCATTAGCTTTGTAATTTAATATATTGTAACTATAATGTAATTGTAATTAGGTTTTACTTGCAAAACAAAAGAAAAGCAAATACACAAGTCGAAAGGCACGAAAACATCAAATGAAAAAACAAAGATAAAAGCTAGTATTATTATTAGATGATAATTTTGCATCAGTTCTTTAGTTATCATTAAATTAGGTTATATCCAACTAGATTAGGAGGAAACAAATGTTTTTAGCGAAAAAAACCTATTTTGGTAAATACTTTTCAAATCACCTATTTTGGTAAATATTTTCTCACCAACACCCATTAGGAAAAAAACTCCGTTTATGTATCTCATCCAGAATCTTTGGGAAGCAAATGGTGTTAAGCTTTATACATTTAATCATTAAAATATGCAAATGGTGTTAAGCTTTATATATTTAATCATTAAAATTGCATGTTTCATGAGTTTCACTAATGACACTAAAGATCATTTTTGTTTAATGCTTTCACATATTTCGTAGTTAAATCCTTTCAATAATCATTAACGAATTTAAGTTTTGTTTTACAGTCCAAGAAGTCTAGAGAGTATAAGTTTTGTTTTTTTAAGAATAAAGTTAAATCCTTACAATAAGGAATTAGTCCTTGATACGTCAGGGAAATTATGAAATTACACAAACAAACTAATATAAAACTATAACTTTTCGAATAAATATCAGATTAAACTCCTTAGGTGGCCGTTTGATTCGCGGGATATTTTTAAGGGAATTGGAATCAAGGGTGTAAGTGCACTTAACGCGTAACAATAGATCAATTTGTTTACATTCATGGCAATATTGCAATATTCCTTGTAATGTCCATGGGAGTATAAATAGAGAGTCTTAGCTTGTTAGCCATAAATTTTTGGAGAGATTCTTAGGGTTTTCACACAAACATCAATGTAATAGAGTCTAAGGTTTGCAAAGTTCAGTACAAGCTTAGATTGATATTTAGATCTTGTGTTCGTGTGTGTTCTTGATTGTCGTTTTACCTCATCGTGTTTGACGGATTTTGCACGTCAATTGCATTAATTGAACGAATCGTACGGTAAGCGATCCTACAATTGGTATTAGAGTAGACTTTTTATTGAGAGTGCTTATATAACTGTGCGTCGGTTATATAAAGCTTTCTTTGTAACAAATTATAAACAGGTCATATTTTGGTATGGGCCGATAATAACAATTTAATTGAGTGGACCTTAATACAATTCTCAGTTCACGTTGTGTATTAAAAACAAAATATTGGGCTTTTAATACTACAACAATATATAGAGCTATAAGGGTATGACTTGTGCCGATTCATGTTTCATTAGTGGGCCTTTGAAGAATTTTGGATTTTTGACGATACAGGTTTATTAGGGTCAAATTCGTCTGGGATTCGTTGGAGTGTTCTTAAAAATTGCGTCAAGTTACAGTTTTTAAGAAATTCGTGGGCCACAAATAAAATCTCAAGAAGTGTGATCCGCTGTGTCTTGCTTGAAGAAAGACCGTGAATTTTGTATTTGCACAGAGTTAACTTCGTATGAATTCGTTCATGAGTTTGAAAAAAAAAATCTTAATTTTTCAAACATGGCTAGTCTTTCAAACAAGCCACCGTATCTGGAATGGAAAGAAAGTTTAAACGACACTTGAATTTTATTGTTTAGAGAATGTGAATTTGTATTTTAGAAGGCTACCAACTACAATACAAACATGGCGATTTACCAGAACTCTTTACAGAGATATGAGGAAGAAAAGGAATAAGAGGCGAAAAGGAATAAGAGGCGTAAATTTACGAAGGAATGAAATAAAATATGTTTGGTTGTTATGCATGAATGGAATGGATCATTTCATAGAAAATGTGATTCTTTCCATTTCTAGTATTTCAGTGTTATTAATATTAATATTAAATTAATATTAATTGTTATATTATAATTATTATTATTATATCTTTTTATTATATTGTTATTATTTTTCTTCTTCTTATTATTATTGTTATTGTTTTTAACTAGTAAACTTTCTCGCGCGTTGCTGCGGGTTTAAAATGTAAAGTAACTCGAATTTGTACCGTCTAATGAAAACCTATTATAGGATTCTTTCCATTTCTAGTATTTCAGTGTTATTAATAAATATTAAAATTAATATTAATTGTTATATTATAATTATTATTATTATATCTTTTATTATATTGTTATTATTTTTCTTCTTCTTCATATTATTATTGTTATTGTTTTTAACTAGTAAACTTTCTCGCGCGTTGCTACGGGTTTAAAATGTAAAGTAACTCGAATTTGTACCGTCTAATGAAAACCTATTATAGTTCATCAAACTTGTTTACGTCAAAACATTGACAAACTAAAATTTACATAAAAATAAGCACGAAAATGTATTATATTTGATCTGACTTACTTGCGAAAGAAATTTACGTTGAAACGTTAACCAACTTGAACTTATACCCACACATACATAAAAATAAGTATGTAAGAAAATTAAGTTTTTTTAAGTAATAGTATGCCGCGTTGCGGCAGCATCGAAACGTAAAGTAACTCGAATTTTTATCATTTAATGAATTTGTTTCAAAATGTAAACAACTAAAAACGTACATAAAATAACACAAAAACGTATTATATTTGAGCCTACCTGTTTACAAAAAAGAAGTTATATTGAAACGTAAATCAACTTAATTTATACGGATACGTAAAAAAATAAGCACGTAAAAATTGATTACAAAGTTAAAGGATTGTAAGTGTGAATACTAAATGTTGAAGTATGAAAATAGGAAAAAATAAAATAAATGACACTAAAAGACAAAAAAAACCTCACGTGCAGCTAGCTACTGTAGATGAAACTTAATTTTGTAGGTTTACTTAATATTATTATTTTCATTATTATTGTTTTATTCTTATTATTATAAGAAAATTATTAATTTATTAATTATAATATTATTAATATTATAATTAATAGTAATAATAATATTAATAATGATAATAATAATTTTTCATTTCTTTCTTATATGATAAACAGTGTTTTATTTTATTCCTTTATCTATTTCAATAACACATCTATTTTATCCTCTTATTCATTGTATTATCTCATACCAAACAACCTATTAGCATTCGCCATTTAAGTAAGTATATAACTTTTAATATTCCCAATATTAAAGTTGCAATGTAGCATGTGATTTTTGAAGGTGCTCATTTGGGTGGTTTTGAGCATTGCCTAAAAATCGGCGATCTGTGGAACAAAGAAGAAAGTAGAGGAAAGGTGAAAACTAATTCAACTATTTAACCACGTGTTTCGTATGCAAGAATAAAAGACGTAATGGTATAAATCATTAGAAGTGAATGAAGAAAACCGTGTTTGGTTGGCCAATTGAATGAAATCACTCATTCCATAAGACATTCCACGTCTTCAAAATCATTCAATCCACCCTCCATGTTTTTATTTCATTCCATCTCCTCTTACACTATTTATCAACAACACCACAACCCATCACCTTCGCCACCTACCAGCAGCACCGACGCCATCGTTTCCTACACCCGCAACCCGTCACCGTCTCCGTTGCCACCCCGACAGCAACCACCGTTGCCGCCACCCACCCGCTGCCACCAACCACCATCGCCGTCAACGCCACTCGCTGTTGCCACCCACCACCACCACTGCCGCCACAACCAAGCACCGCTGCCGCCACCCACCGCCATCTCCACCTGTCGTCGCCACCACCCATCGATGCCGCCACCACCACCTATAACCACCCAAAATCACTACCACCACTCACCGCTAATTTTTTCCTTCGTCTTCTTGCATACCAAACAATACACAATAATAATTTATTTCATTACCACATGGTAACCATACAAGATATGGAATGGTAATGATTCATTGCATTCCCTCGTCCATTCATTACCCCGTCTATTTCATTCTCTCGTTCATTCCATTACCCCATACCAAACAAAACCCTTAAAGATTTGTAAAATACTAGAATTGAAAAGTTGATTTTGAACATTAAGGTAACGTTGAAGGAATTAAAGGCGGAATGAAATGAATCATTATGATGGAATGAAAAAGACCATGGTTGGTTGTCATGTGGCAATGAAATGGAGCAATCCGAAAGGAATGCAATTCTTTCCAACTATAATAATTTTCATTTCTTGGTAGGGTGTTCTGTTTTTTTTTTTTTTTCATTTCTTTAAGAAATGGATATTATTTACAAGTTTTGTCTTTTATGTTACAACGTTTTACAGGCGGTGTCCTTTAGCGCAAAAGTTGATAAGTTTTGTACTTAATGCATCAAAATCTTGCACGTTCTATTCTTTAGGTCAAACTCAGTTAGAGTTTTTGGTTAAATAAGATCAAGTGCATAGCACATGAGGGTATAATTGTATTTTTACTTATATTATTTAAAAATATATCCCCAAGAAAGAAAGTACATATATATTCTCCATGTTTCTCTCTTAAAAACCCCATTTCCCCTCCCTGCTTTATCTATTTCCTCTTTCTCTCTTAGTACGAGTTCCACTCCCGGCATCTTCACCAAACACTCCTCCTGAAACTTCGGCTATGTTCACTGAACACCTGTCTTTCTTCTAACGGACCCAAAACACAAACCCACTAATACACCACATACACCTATTCATCTTCACCAATGTGCATCTATTAAAGAGGAGATCTGAGCAGCAAAGCCAAATCATATATGGGTGAATACAACGAGATAGAGACAGACGGTGGGGTGCGATGACGGAACTATTCATGATTATTGATTTTGTTTAATCGGTTGTTTATCGATTTTGTTGAACAAATCGCTTTTGGGGGTTTGGGGATTTTTGGGGGATGTGGTTATTGATTCGGAGATGGTGAAGGGTGGTGGTGATGGCGGCGGTAGATGATGGAAGGCGGTAGTGGTGGTGATAGCGGCGGCCGTTGTGGTGGTGATGGCGGTGGCGGTTTGTGGTAGGTGATGTGGGGTGGCGGTGGCAGGTGGTACGAGTAGGTGGGTGGTGGCGGTTACAGGTGGTATGAGGTTGGTGGTGGTGGTGAGGGTTGTGGGTAGCGTGGGGGTATGTGGTGGTGTGTGATGGTGGTGGGAGGTGGTGGTGGTGATATGGGAGGTGAGGTCTGTGTGTGAGAGAGTTGTAGAAGCAGATGTAATAATAATACTTTGGGTGATCAGATTTAACCAAAAAGTCTACCTGGGTTTGGCCTAAAGGATAAAACGTGCAATATTTTGGAACATTAAGTACAGAATTTGTCGACTTTTGTGCTAAAGGACACCGCCTGCAAAACGCAGTAAACATATTGGACTAAACTTGTAATTTACTCTATTATTAATTTTATTTTTATAATAATAATTATTATTTTTACTGAGGTAATTTCGTTACTTCGTCTTTTTTTGTCTATCAAACTGTGTAAATTAATGGATCATTCTATTCACATATGAATAACCAAAAAGCACAATAGAATGATCCATTTTATTATGTTGTCCATTTCATTACTTTGTTTATTTAATTCTCTCGTTCATTCCATTAACTTATAACAAACAGATTCTAATAGAATATACAAGCATATTCAGCCCCTTAAAAAAGTCGACAAAGATAAAAATAACAAATCAGGATATGTCAATCAAGATTCGTCAAGACAGCTAAAATGTAGCCATTAAAGGAAAAAAGTACAATGGTGCAAAAAATAATAAAAAAGCACATGCGTAAACAACAACAATCATACTGTGTAAAACAATTAATCATGCGTAATTCCAGATGCAAAACTATTAATATGTTCTGGAGAAGATTTGATGTAACCAAACCTTCCAAAAAGACTACACACCAGTAGCAAATTCTAGACAATTAATCCGACCAAAAAAAATATTGAAAAAAATGCTACTAGACAATTAACCAGACCAAAAATATAGAAAAAAGAGCTATCAAATAATAAAATAGGTGTTGGAGGAGTAACATAGTAATATAGAAACAATATATAAAGTCATAAGATCACATGTAAACATTAATACAGGAGCTACCAAATTAAAGGTTCCACTACTCAAACTTACGTTGTCGTCTACCTCATTTTCACATCTCCAAATCATCTCAATCTTTCCTTCTTTATTTTATCTAACTAGAATTAAGCACCCCGTGCGTTGCGGCAGGGCGTAAAACCATACCAAATAGTAACAATGTCACACCATCGCCATCGACTACCAACACTGACTCAACCTAGGACATGCGTGTTGCGACGAACCTGTTAAACAGGAAAAATAGACGTATAACGTTGAACCACACATGCACGATGCGCCATGTTAACTCGCAAAATTTTGAACTAAGCATAAAAACATTGAACCACACACGTACGTTGCGTTGTACTAACTCGAAAAATTTAGAACGAAACGTAAAAGGAATATTTCGAAAGATGAAAAGTATAGGGACAAAAGTTGAAAGTAAAAAGTTGAGAGGTTAAATTGCAAATAATGAAAAGTTTTGGGTTAAAATTAAAGAAAAAAACAAATTATGTGAGATTAAAATTTCAAAAGGTAAAAACCTTTGGGTTATGAGTAAAAAAATCAAGGTTTTTTTTTTTTTTTTGAAAAGCACCCAAAGCCTATGTTACAACCAACCAAAGCTAAAAGTTGTTAGCCACACATCCACTTTAATATCATCATCATCTCTGTTACATCCATCCTGCATGCTCATTCTTTTTGTGACCTAACATTAAAAGCATGGGCTAAATTCAACCGGTGCATTAAAAAGAGGAGACTAATTAGTTGGCAAATAAAAAAAATCAAGGGCTAAATAACCAACGACTAGTAATGGAGGATAAATTCTAGCCGCCAACTATTTTTTTTCTGAATGGCAAATTTGGATCACTGACGGACCATTGGAGTATCATCGTGCCATCAGCGAAATCACCCGATCATATCCATCTCCACTAGACATAATGTCTATACATCAATTCAGGAGGAAACAAAATAAATATAGGAGTTTTACATGTGAATTAATATGGCACCGTAATTCTTTCTACATGCTATGCCATATGGTTGTCTTAGCCAGCAAATCATGTTTAGCATCATCTTCTGATTGGCTCTTTTGGACTTATCTATTTTTTTAACAATTGAATATATATGCATGGATGTTCTTCTCGTTTTTCAGGTCAACTTAACTTAACTATTGTGATGATTTTTGTTAATTCTTTATAAGTCGATATTCTAATTCATGTACCTTATCTCAAATTTAAAGTTTTAGTATGGATCATATGCATTCTTTGGGATGATTTGTAAGCCTGTTTTAGTTGTTTTCTTACTTCTGCTTCTAGACCGGTGGGGTTATATGCCAACGAGGAAAATGAAAAGCAATTGCATGATTAAATACAAAGGAAATATAATAGGTTAATTTTAAAAATCGAAAGTAAATTTCATATCACTATTTTAATAAATATATTTTAAATAACCCATTTAGTAAAAGAAAAATTCATCAACAATCCTGTTGAAAAAAAAAGCTAGACTTCTGTTTGCAATTTGTGATGATGACAAGAACTACGAACAAGTCCACATAATATCTAATACATGTTATATTATTATGCATGTAAAACGAATAAGTCCACATATATAATATCTAATACATGTTATATTATTATGCAGGTAAATATAAAAGAAAATCATTGATGTTGTTTTCAAAACCTAACCTAACGATATAACTTCATTTCCCATCCATTCACTTCTTTCTCTCAATCACAAAAATGGCGATTATACATAGTCCTTGGTAATGAGTGGGGTGGCGGGTCTGCGACTAGCAGGTGTAAATTAACCGTCTGTTATAAACTTCACCTGTAAAAAAAATAGTTTTGTATCCATCTCCGGGTATGGGCCATCTCATCTCAATGGTGGAGCTTGGAAGACACATCACCAAACACCACCCTTCCTTCTCCATCATCGTCCTCACTCTCATCCCCTCTTTCAACACGGCACCACCGCCACCTACGTCGGCCACATCTCTGCCACCTTCCCCGCCATCACCTTCCACCACCTCCCTGACATCCCTCTTGACCCCCTACTTTTCCCTCAATGGAAGCCATCATCTTTGAGCTTATTCGACATAGCAACCCCAACGTCGATCACGCTCTACAATCAATTTCTTCATCTTCTAACATCACCGCCTTCGTTATCGACATGTTTTGTTCTCCCTCGATGTCTTTGGCTGAGAATATTAATGTGCCGGTTTTACTACTACTTTACTTCCGGTGCATGCTGCCTTGCACAATTTCTTTACATGCCTACAATTCATAAAACCACTACTGAAAGTTTTAAAGATATGAATACACTCATCCATTCGCCCGGGTTGCCTCCCATACCGTCATCGGATGTGGTAGGCCCGCTTCTTGATAGAACTTCTACTGAATATTCTGATTTTCTAGGAAAATGCGAGCAACTGCCCAAATCAGCTGGGATTATTATTAACACGTTTGAGTCGCTGGAGCCGAAAGCGCTTAAAGCCATAAACGACGGAGTTTGTGTCCCATATCGGCCTACACCACCTCTATACTGTGTGGGACCAGTGGTGGCGAGTGGTGGTGATGGTTCGCATGAGTGTTTAAGTTGGCTGGATTTGCAACCGAGTGGAAGTGTTGTGTATTTGTGTTTCGGGAGTTTGGGTGTGTTTTCGAGTGAGCAATTGAAGGAGATTGCAAAGGGGTTGGAGATGAGTGGATTTCGGTTTCTTTGGGTGGTTAGAAGCCCGCCGTCGAACAAAAAAGAAGACCGGTATCTTCCACCACCAGAACCGGAGTTAGATGTACTACTGCCAGAGGGTTTCTTGGAGCGTACGAAAGATAGAGGGCTCGTGGTGAAGAAATGGGCGCCGCAAGTGGCTGTCCTCAACCACAAGTCTGTGGGCGGGTTTGTGACACACTGCGGGTGGAACTCGGTCTTGGAAGCCGCATGTGCTGGGGTTCCAATGGTGGCATGGCCGCTATACGCGGAACAAAAGTTCAATAAGGTGGTGTTGCGGGATGAAATGAAGTTGGCGCTACCTATGGATGAGTCTGAAGGCGGGTTAGTGACCGCGATGGAGGTGGAGAGGCTGGTCAGACAGTTGATGGAGGGGGAGGAAGGTAACGTTGTTAGGGAGGTGGCGAAGGCGAGAAAAGAGGAGGCCGCGATGGCAGTGAGTGACGGTGGGTCTTCCCGTGTGGCTCTGTTTGCATCGTGGTAGCTGTTAAACGTCGATTATAAAAGAGAAAACATACCATAATAATATGACATCTAGAGGTCGTTTTAGAGTTTTTCTTTGTTACGTCTTGTTTATCCAGAGAGGTTATTAGGTAATTACTTTGGGTTGTAGCCACGGGTGTTTTTCGGGTTCTTTAATTGGGTTTCAGGTTACTCCGGTTGGGTTCGGGGTTTTTTTTGTTATAACAATCCTATCCACATAATAGGATTCTGGTTAATCGGTTTCAGGTTTATTTGTGTGGGTTAATCGGTATACGGATTTTTAAATACAAGTTGCAATGCATACTTTACAATTTAACTTAACACAAAAATTATTAAGTAAAAAACACAAAATGTCAACAAAAAACACTCCAAATATGATATTAGTTCAAACCCATGCATTAAACATATATACTAACTAAAAAAAGTCAAATACAATATGCATAAAACCATTCCGTTTCAACCAATTGTATTAACTAAAAAGAAAATGTCAATCGTATCAACCGAACCGAATCTTTTTAGTCGCTCATGCAACCAACGAAAAAATTATCATGTTCACAACAAGAAAAACAAAACATATGGAAGAAATTTAGGCCTTTATGTATTATATATGTATAAATATAGTTGATTTCTTATGTAATTCGGGTTAATCAGGACAACCCGATTAACATTTTTTCAACCTAATTACAGACCTGAATACTACTTTTGGGTTTCGGGTCTAATTGGGTTGGGTTAATATGGTAACACCATAATCGGGGGTTTGTTTCATTGGAGTCGGTTTTCGGGTTTTAGATAAAAAAAAATCCCCTAGTAGTGACCTATAATATTTGTGGAGCCTTATGAAATCGAGATAAAAGGAAAGTTACCAAATTAGACGATGTTAATCGATATTTTTTTTTCAAAAATAGACATTTTTTTTATTTTCTAAGTATTTAGACCAATTAGAAAGCAACAACCAAATCTCATCCGGTACTTTTTGGCACAAAAATTCATGTTTAGATAGTTAGCCGAAGCCTATTTTGGAAATCTAAAAAAAGGTATTTCTATTTTGAAAAAGTGAAGGTCAACATTGTTCTTTTTAGTAATTGTTCATTTTCTCCTGTAAAAAAACTGTGATTGTGTGAAGAATTCTGAAGAATAATGTAAGTACAAAATAAACAAAACCCACTAAAAATGTTAAGACTATCTAATCTCTAATAATTGGTTTTGTTGGTTTTAACATCTAGCACATGTTTTCGTTGTTTTTTTGTTAGAGCCATTCCTCGTAATTACTGTTTTAAAATCCGGTTTTATGTTGTACCAAGTTAGGCTTAGAAACGATTTAACCGAGTTTATCGGAGAGTCCAATCGGTATTGCCGACCAGTTCGAACCGGTTTTTTGAAACATCGCTCATAATTGTGATTGATGGTTTTTCACACAATGCCCAAAACCAGCCTGTAATGAGGCCTGTTTTCTTTAAATCCATATTTATTATGCATTATAACACATATAAGAAAAATAAAAAAAGTAATTTATATAATTTTAAGAGTATAAATAATAATAAGTTTAAAACATATGATATAATCCTTTAAAATATATTGTTAACTTTTAAAGTAACATCTCTCATAATTTTTAAACTCTAATAACTTTTTCATATATTAATATTTTTTTAGATTAAACTATAAAAATAAACATTTTATTCTATTTAATAAAAATATGATATTTTTATAGCTATGTATTAAATTAAAAAGAAAATATGAAATAACCCAAAAATTTATACTTTTCCTACATCAAAAACAAATAACAAAACAAAATAACTTTTGTCTTCTAGAAATTTAGTTTGTTTTTTTATGCCAATAATTGACTTACGGGTTAGTGAACGAATCCTCAACTTGTAAAAATGTAAAAGAGATAATTGCATATGGGAAAAATGAGTGGTTGAGAACAACCATGTATCGACAAACCCCACGAGAGACAATAGGTACTTTCTATAATAGGTTGGTGGTGGTAAATGTAACGATGCTATATATATATGTTTGGACCTCCTAGACGTCACGCGGGAGAAAACATCTGATTCTTTCGCGACGCGTGGGAGTGTATCAGATGACGTTGCACCGTTTCATGAAATGTGGTGTAACGCCTCGCTTTTCGCAGCTTTCCATTTTAGTAAGATTGTATCGTAATTCTATTTTTGGAAACTCTTTCCTTTGTAATCGTATCTCATCTTGAATCGTTGTAAATCCGAGACTTTGATCATAATGAAATTGATCTTTATGTGGAATATACATTACTTATACATGTTTATACATCGATTCATGCACACGTTTATTAACATAGTTCGTATCATAAATTAACTCGTAAACAATTCTCATGTAATCGTAAGTCTTAAAGCATTTTATTCATACAAGATACTTGGTTATTCAATCGTGAAAAAACTGAAAATTATAACCATTCGATGCTTCATTATAAATTTCACCCTGGTTATCTACTTTGTGACATTAAACTTTTATAAACTTGTTCTTTTTACCAAATAAACACTAGCATATGATATCTATACTTCAAAACTACCATGTCACACCTTAATATATGTTAATTATATAATAAATGGCATCAAGTAAACAAATATATATCAATTAACTAACAAAAATAAAATAAAATAAAAAGTGGGCAGCCCACTTTTATTTTAAGGGTGTGTTTGTGCTTGTTTGAAGCCTTAATGCCCACTAACATTGTCCAAAACCCAACCCATTGAAACCCTAGTCCCTTCTCCTATAAGTACAACTTTTCATCAGCCCCTTTTCCACTTTTACAGCCCTTAAACACTCTCAAAACCTCCTAAATACAACTGAGTTTTTAGCAGAGAAATCAGAAACTTTCAGCCATTACAAGTGAGTTTTAACTCACTTCTACTTCGATTTTCTTCTTGTTCTTTCTTCTACAACACTTGGGTAACCTCTAGGAAGGTTTTCACAAGTTTGCTTGGGCAAACTAAGGCGAAACCTCACCATTTTTGAGGTCCAAAGTGCACCTATAATTCTGCTCATTTTTTTATCTTTTTTAATTCTTCATGTTTTGGAAGAAAATTCACGATTTACTCATACAAACCTATGTCCGTATGCCACTAATCAAAGTCTATGATTAGTGTGCTTAAAAACAAGGTTGTTACATACAAATAGGAGGTGTTTAATCCCTCCAAACTTTCTGTTTTTAAAAGGGTTTTAACCCACAAGTGTTGAAGAAGACTTGAGCTTGTATAGTGTGATTACTTGGAAAGCTTTAGCTATCCTACTTCCAATCCACACCTCACTTGATGATTTCCCGTAGTATAGTGTGTATATTTCATTCCTTATTGTATTCATGACCATCCTTGTTGTTTTTGTAACAACTTGTGCATTGGTGAAATCTACGAAAGAGGTCTAAAATGGAGGGTTAACCTCCTACCCCCTTGCATGACTTATATGAGATCCTTGTTAAATTTGTTGGACTATGATCATACTATATACTATATACCATATATAAAACATATAAACCGAACCCTTGATGATAACCAAATGATTATTCATCAAGGTACTAAGTTTCATCACCTAAGTAATTAGTTCCTCGTTACGATTCTAATGGGCATTAACCCATGAAATCATTCTAACCCCTATGGGTTTTTATAGCGTAAAAAAAAGAGTACTAAGTCTAGATGATTATTTTCTTGTATACTTACTTTTGCTATACTTTAAGATTCTGGATCTAAATCCTCCGTCATCATCCAAGTTACTCACACACCTATGTTTTGTCACACCCCGACCCGCAGCGGAAATAGAAGTCGGGGCATGATTGGGTTATCACCAAAGCTCATGATATTTACTAGAAGTTTCATATTTATTAAATTCAAATTAAAATTTAAATATCCAACAAAATTTCATACAAACACAAATAAAAATCTAAATGCTTGTTCCAACGAAATAACTTGTTTATTCTTCTAGGCCATCCTAAGTGTTTCTTTCCTCAACTTGATCACCTGTATCATGCGTAAAACAGAGGAAATTTTTTGGTCAACAAAAGTTGGTGAGTGAACCTTGATAAAACATTTAAATAATTGATTTTTATGTTTATTTAAATAAAATTGTGCATAAATCACATGTGAGCAAATGTATATATGTAACCAATCACAACCACATTGAATGAATATATGACATGAATGATGATGTATCTGAGATCAAGGCTCAATCAAACGGAGCCGATCTAATGAGGCACCTGATGCTCAACCCGTATCCCACGAGGAACTGATGGGCCTAATGAAATGAGTGTACTGAAATGATGAAATGTATCCACATATAAACCACACTACAAGCAATACACATTTGATCACGAAATGATATAGGCACAAGTGTTAAATAAAATAAGAGATGACGCGACACATGATACACCCCAAACGTGATTAAAATGGGAAATTCGTAGAGATTCACTCACCTTGGGTGCGTATTCTTGAGTTGTAAAGAGAGCGCACGAGTTGGAAATTTATCCGATGAAGGAGTACTAACCTAGAAATAAATAAAACGTGGTAATTCGGTAAATAAGTAAACTATTATTTATTTTATAATCTTTTGTTTTAGGTTTTTAAATTATTATTAATTTTTTTTTGTGATTTGTTTTAATATTGATTTGTTTAAAATTGTGTGTTTTCTTTTTAGAATATAATCCCCTTATAAATAAATCATGAAATGATAAAAGAAAGATAAAATAGAAATAAACAAAATTTAAAAGGAAAATACAATAAATAAATAAAAAAATAATCAGAAAAACCGACAGTCTGACATGTGTCAGACCGTTCGTTCACTGTTGTAGGTATGCGTGTGTGAGGCTCGAACTCGTGACCTCTCGGTTACGTGCAAGCAGCTCTTCCAACTGAGCTTCGTGTCTAACCCGAAAGAATCTGAATTTTAATTATATTTATACACTTTTTAGGTTATTTCCAATTTAACTAATTTTACAAAAACAATTAAACGATCCGACCGGTGCGTGCCAGAGAACTCGAACCCGCGACCTTGGCGGTGTGATGCACCCAGCCAACCAACTGGGCTGGGTGTCTAACCCGTCAAGACTTATGATTTAAATGTATTTATACACTGTTTGCGTTGTTCCAGAATTGCTCAGATTAAAAAGAGTTTGAAAAAGTGATCAGGCCGGTGGGTGAGCAGGGGTTCGAATGTGTGACGTGTGGGTGTGTTTGCACACAGTCCACCACTGGACTGTGTGTCTAACCTGGTTGAGACTTATAATTTAAATATATAAAACACGTGTTTCACTTCATCTTCTATATTTCGAATTTTCACCCAGAATACGATCTTGATTTAAACCCAAATACACTTGGTTTAATATACCGAAATGATCAATCATGATATATTAATATAAACTGAAATGGAATTTTAAGGAGAACGTTACCGGTCGGCGGTGAGAGTTTGCCAGTGAGAAGTCCGGCGAGTGAGTTCCGATGACCTCGGTGGTTTTCCGGTGGAACAGAGTCTTCCGACGACAGTTGATTTGAGACTGAATAGAGGGAATGAGCGATTCGCTTGAGAGGTTTCGACTAGCATTTATAGGGATGCTTGATTTCGGTTTTTAGGAAACGATTAGGGTGATTGGATTTAAAATAGGAAATTGTCAGCTGTCAATGGCTGGAGTTGCCTATATAACGTCGAGCCAGCTGCCGGAGAATTCAAACCGAAAAGGAAAGGCGCGTGTGTGTGGAGTTGCAGGTCCCCCCCCCCCCCCCCCCCGGGTTGAGGGTGTATACTTGAATTTTGATATGCGGCTTAAGCACAAGGAATGTCTGTAGCCCAGAGGTGTTTGCAGCGTGCGTGTGTGTGGGGGAACCCGGGTTCGATCCCGGTTCACCCCTTCTCTTGAATTTTTATTTATTTTGACTATTTTATATTAATTCATATATTAGATATAATTATTAAACCAATTAGTACATTATTTCATTTAATTTTTTTTATCATTTATTTTTAAACGTTGATTTTTTTATTATTACCCATATATGGAATATTGGCATATTGAAATAAATAAATAACCGAACGACGTAAAATGGATACACTTAGATTGATAAAATGGGGCGGGTTTTCGAAACCGATTTACACAAATGTTACAGTATCCTCTACTTTTAAAAAATTTCCTACCGAAATTTAAGTAGTAGTTGTATTGGAAAAAGATGCGGGTACTTTTCGCGCATTGAGTCTTCACGTTCCCAAGTAAACTCGGGTCCTCGTTTTGACTCCCAACGCACCCTGACGATTGGAATACGACTTCGCCTTAAATGCTTCTCACCGAAATCCATGATTTCTACTGGTCTTTCAACGAAGTGCATTGATTCATCAACTTGAATGTCTTCCAGAGGATATGGAGATTTTCGTCAGCGAGACACTTTTTCAAGTTTGAAACGTGGTATGTGGGATGAATTCTGTTGAGTTCTTCTAGTAGGTCAAGCTTGTATGCTACATGACCTACTCTTTCTAGTATCTTGAATGGTCCCACATAGCGTGGTGCTAGCTTGCTCTTTTGACCAAAATGAACCACTTCTTTCCACGGTGACACTTTCAAAAGTACTTGATCACCAACACAAAACTCCAAGGGCTTTCGTCATTTGTCAGCATAACTCTTTTCACGACTTCGAGCCGCTAGAAGATTGTTTCGAATTTGAAGGATTTTGTCGGTTGTTTCTTGAATCAATTCAGGTCCGGTGATTTGCGCTTCGCCAATCTCGTGCCAACATACTGGAGTTCGGCACTTACGACCATATAAAGCTTCGAAAGGAGCCATGCCGATACTTGAATGATAGCTATTGTTGTACGAAAACTCGACTAACGATAGATGAGCGTCCCAGTTCCCTTTGAAGTCTATGACACATGCTCGAAGCATGTCTTCAAGGGTTTGGATGGTGCGTTTAGACTGACCATCAGTTTGAGGGTGAAAGGCGGTGCTAAGGTCTAACTGTGTACCCAAAGCAGTTTGTACGGCTTGCCATGTCCGTGAAGTGAAACGACCATCACGGTCTAAAATGATGCTTAACGGTACACCATGACGGTTTACGATCTCGTTGATGTCGACACGAGCTAACTTCTCGTTCTTGAAGTCCTCGCGAATCGGAATGAAGTGAGCTGATTTTGTAAGACGATCAATGATTACCCATATGGTGTCATACCCACTGGAGGTGCGAGGTAACCCGGTAATGAAGTACATGGTTATGTTTTCCCACTTCCATACCGGTATTTCGGGTTGGACTAGAAGTCCTGAAGGTCTTTGATGTTCAGCTTTCACTTTGGAACATGTAAGGCACTTGGAAACAAAAACAACGATATCATTTCTCATGCCAGGCCACCAGTAGGTGTATCGTAGGTCTTGATACATCTTATCGGCTCCTGGGTGTACAGAGTATCGTGTTTTGTGTGCCTCATTCATGAGGAAATCACGAAGGTTGTCGCGATCGGGGATCCATATGCGGTTTAAATAATATAGAATACTGTCGGATTTGGTTTCAATTTTGAGTTCAGCTCCACATGATAGCCCATCGCGCACGTCATTTTCCGTTACAGAGATATGTTGAGCTGCCCGGATTCGATCCTTGATATTGGTTATGATTTGCGAACATAGAATACGAATAGAGGTCGCATATCCCTTTCGACTGAGCGCATCAGCCACCACATTTGCCTTGCCAGGATGATACTGAATCTCGCAGTCGTAATCGTTGAGCAGTTCGACCCATCTTCGTTGCCTCATATTCAACTCTTTTTGATTGAAGATATGCTAGAGACTCTTGTGGTCAGTGTATATTTCACACTTGGTACCGTAAAGATAATGTCTCCATATCTTGAGAGCGAACACAACGGCTCCAAGTTCCAGGTCGTGGGTGGTGTAATTTTTCTCATGAACTTTGAGTTTCCTAGAGGCATAGGCTATCATCTTTCCTCTTTGCATCAATACACAGCCTAGACCTTGCCCTGATGCGTCGCAATAAACCACAAAGTCATCACAACCCTCAGGGAGTGTAAGGATAGGTGCGTCACAAAGTCTTTGCTTTAAAGTTTGGAAGGCCTCCTCTTGCTTAGGTTCCCAAATGAAGGGTTTTCCCTTGTGAGTCAAGGTCGTGAGCGGAACGGCGATACGGGAAAAATTGGCAATGAAGCGTCGGTAGTAACCAGCCAAGCCAAGAAATGACCTAACTTCGGTCGGGGTGTGTGGCGCTTGCCATTCTTGTATTGCTTTGATTTTCGAAGGATCGACATGAATCCCTTTGTCATTGACGACATGACCAAGGAATTGTACTTCTCTTAACCAGAATTCACATTTTGGGAACTTAGCGTAAAGCTTTTCAGTCCTTAAGAGTGTAAGAATGAGTCGAAGGTGTCGCTCATGATCGGATTTTGACTTGCAGTAGATAAGAATGTCGTCGATGAAGACTATAACGAAACGGTCGAGATAGGGTTTGCATACCCTATTCATCAATCCATGAAGACAGCAGGGGCGTTGGTTAAACCGAAGGGCATAACCATGAACTTATAATGACCATAACAAGTTCGGAAGGCAGTTTTTGGAATATCTTCTTCTTGCACTCTAAGCTGATGATAACCAGAACGAAGGTCGATTTTGGAAAAACAGGTGGCGCCTTGAAGTTGGTCTAGAAGGTCATCAATACGAGGCAGTGGATAACGATTCTTAACCGTCAACTTGTTGAGTCCTCTATAATCAATGCACATGCGAAACGCTCCATCTTTCTTCCTCACAAAAAGAACGGGCGCACCCCAAGGCGATGAGCTAGGACGTATGAATCCTTTGTCATTCAGCTCTTGCAGTTGACTGGCCAACTCTTGCATCTCGGATGGGGCTAACCTATAGGGAGATTTTGCGACCGGTGTAGCGCCAGGCACAAGATCGATTTGAAATTCGACATCTCGCACAGGAGGAAGTCCTGCAACGTCATAGGGAAAAACCTGCGGGAATTCTTTCAAAATTGGAATATCTTCGAGCTTCCTCTCCTTGCCTTCCTTCTTGACGACATGAGCTAGAAATGCGACGTAATTTTTGCGAAGATAACTTCGGGCTTGAAGGCAGGACATCAATTTGAGCCCTTTCGAAGGAGTTTCCCAAAGATACGTAGTGTCTGACCATCGTCGAGAGGAATACGAATAAACTTTTCATGGCACACCACTTCAGCGTGATGCTGGCTGAGTAGTCCATGCCGATGATAACATCGAAACTTTCCAATTTCATAGGAATGAGATCAATTGAAAAGTCGTGATCATTTAGGGTGAGAGTAAAATCGCGTACAATAGAATTTAATGAAGTGGGTTTTCCGTCAGCAACTTCCACCGTCAGAGATTCAACGAGATTGTCACGAGGTTGGTCGAGAATAGATTCGAATTCTAAAGACACAAAGCTCTTATCCGCACCAGTATCGAATAATATGGATGCATAACTACCATTTACGAGAAACGTACCATTGACCACATTGTTGTCATCCCTGGCTTGGTTAGCGTTGATATTGAAAGCTCTTCCTCTAGCAGGTGGAGGAGCTTGGTTAGCTTGGTTTACCGGGTTTGCTTGAGCTTGGGCATGGATGATGTTCACCAGGCGTGGGCAAGTATTCTTGAAGTGGTTTGGGTCCCCATAATTGAAACAGGCTCGCATGGATTGCATTATGGGGTAGTTGGGTTGGTAGTAAGGTTGGGCTGCGAGTTGTGCAGGTGGTAGAAGTAAGGGTTGTTGGGCTTGGCCCACCATTTGATTTTGGGTTTGGGTTGGAGGTTGACTGTGGTTCGATCGCTGAAGGGTACGGCAGGTTTGGATAGTGTGACCCGCACGGCCACAACGTGTGCGATGTTGGCAAGGGTTTTCAGGAGGGTGATGGTATTGGCAACGGTTACACTTTGGGTGTGGGCCAGTGTATGGCCTTTTGAATGGTGCGGCTGGAGGGGCGACTTGCGTGATTGGAGCAGCAGTGATGGGAGGGTTGGTTTGGGTGACAGCAAAGTTCTTGCCATTTCGCTTCCTCTTACCAGCAAACTTCGAGGATGAACCTGAGTGGTTTGGAATTGGGGTCTCAATGGGTGTTTTCTTATTCTCATCTTTAAATTTGCCATTTCGAATGCGATTTTCAGTGAGTTCCGTAGCTAACTCCATTGCGGCTTCGAGTGTTGCAGGCGAAGTGCTTAAAACTGAATCTTGGATTTTCGAGGGGAGGCGTCGAATGTAGTGTTCAATTAGGCGGTATAATGGGGTGAACAGATTGGGAACCATTTGGTTCAACTCAAGAAACCTCTTGTTGTAGGAGGTGTGATCTCCTTCCTTTTGCATTAGAGAATGGAATTCATCTTCAAGCTTCTTGATCTCGCTTCTAGGGCAGAAGTGTCTTGTCACGATCTCTCTTAATTCCTCCCATGATAAGGCCATGGCATCGTCTACACCTCGCTTTCCTTTTTCCGTGTTCCACCAGGTAAGGGCTACCCCAAACAATATTCCAGTCGCGTAACGTACCTTACGGTCCTCGGGACAGTCGCAATTGAGAAAGGTATTTTCCATCTCCTCAAACCAGTGAAGGAGAGCGGTGACACCTTCAGTCCCTTCATATTTTGGGGGATCGCATGACTTGAAGTGTTTGTAGGTGCATTTGGGGGTTTTGGGAGGAGGGTTGGCGACGATTTGGTCTTCTTGGTTGGGAGAGTTGATGGGATTAGCGGTGAGAGCTTGCTGAACTTGTAGTACGATGTCAGGAAGCATTGCGGCCATTTGTTTAGCAATTTGCGTGGTCCAAGCGTTCGTTTGACTTTCCTGCCCTTCTACCTCCACGTAATTGCCTAGCAGACATCTACAGGAATATATGTAGGGAGATTGTGAGTTCAAGAATTTCCTAGGTGTCATGTGTTGTAAAAAGAATGAAAACAACATAGCTGAAAATAATTTAACCACATCCATAGGATGTCTTGGGTTTGCTCATGTTTAGGCCTCCAAATGTCCCCCATACCATTGCCTGTGTAGTCATGTGGGCCCCCATGACTATTGGGCTTGGTAGGATTCACATTGGTGTCGGCTGGTTAACACTCGCACCACCCGAATGAAAATCGTAAAACATGATTGCGAGATGTATGGTCGGAGGGTGTGCAGGTGTGGACACAATGACAACTCAAAGTGGGGTTAGTTCACACGATGTTTGGTATAGCATGCTTTGGCCTAATAGGTCCTTCGTACTCTCATCGTTAGTCCCAGGTAGGAAAACTGGTCCTTTATTTTGGATTTATACGAATGCCAAGCCTAGACAGGACATTCCGACTACCGGTACTCGTACCCTTCCAGTTACTACATGCCCGTCGTGAAAACTCACTTTGATGTGATTTGAAAAGTATGAAAACATTGCAAAAATCTTTGAAAAGAAATAACGGAAATTGTGAAATTGTGAGGTGTGTACTTTCGTAGATACGATATGATATGAGGGTATGATCTATGATGAGCATTGCATATTAACATGTACTTGTGAGAATGTTTGCATAATGTTGTGTGTGAATATAAACATGAAACATATAAACATCATGAATTTTGCAAGTACATATAAACAATTTAAATCTAGTCAACTATAGTATAGGCTCTAAAGGTCTAATAACCTATCCTATATCCCTATAGTCACAAGCTCTGAAACCAATCTGTCACACCCCGACCCGCAGCGGAAATAGAAGTCGGGGCATGATTGGGTTATCACCAAAGCTCATGATATTTACTAAGAAGTTTCATATTTATTAAATTCAAATTAAAATTTAAATATCCAACAAAATTTCATACAAACACAAATAAAAATCTAAATGCTTGTTCCAACGAAATAACTTGTTTATTCTTCTAAGCCATCCTAAGTGTTTCTTTCCTCAACTTGATCACCTGTATCATGCGTAAAACAGAGGAAATTTTTGGGTCAACAAAAGTTGGCGAGTGAACCTTGATAAAACATTTAAATAATTGATTTTTATGTTTATTTAAATAAAATTATGCATAAATCACATGTGAGCAAATGTATATATGTAACCAATCACAAACCACATTGAATGAATATATGACATGAATAATGATGTATCTGAGATCAAGGCTCAATCAAACGGAGCCGATCTAATGAGGCACCTGATGCTCAACCCGTATCCCACGAGGAACTGATGGGCCTAATGAAATGAGTGTACTGAAATGATGAAATGTATCCACATATAAACCACACTACAAGCAATACACATTTGATCACGAAATGATATAGGCACAAGTGTTAAATAAAATAAAGAGATGACGCGACACATGATACACCCCAAACGTGATTAAAATGGGAAATTCGTAGAGATTCACTCACCTTGGGTGCGTATTCTTGAGTTGTAAAGAGAGCGCACGAGTTGGAAATTTATCCGATGAAGGAGTACTAACCTAAAAATAATAAAACGTGGTAATTCGGTAAATAAGTAAACTATTATTTATTTTATAATCTTTTGTTTTAGGTTTTTAAATTATTATTAATTTTTTTTTGTGATTTGTTTTAATATTGATTTGTTTAAAATTGTGTGTTTTCTTTTTAGAATATAATCCCCTTATAAATAAATCATGAAATGATAAAAGAAAGATAAAATAGAAATAAACAAAATTTAAAAGGAAAATACAATAAATAAATAAAAAAATAATGAGAAAAACGACAGTCTGACACGTGTCAGACCGGTTCGTTCACTATTGTAGGTATGCGTGTGTGAGGCTCGAACTCGTGACCTCTCGGTTACGTGCAAGCAGCTCTTCCAACTGAGCTTCGTGTCTAACCCGAAAGAATCTGAATTTTAATTATATTTACACACTTTTTAGGTTATTTCCAATTTAACTAATTTTACAAAAACATTTAAACGATCCGACCGGTGCGTGCCAGAGAACTCGAACCCGCGACCTTGGCGGTGTGATGCACCCAGCCCAACCAACTGGGCAGGGTGTCTAACCCGTCAAGACTTATGATTTAAATGTATTTATACACTGTTTGCGTTGTTCCAGAATTGCTCAGATTAAAAAGAGTTTGAAAAGTGATCAGGCCGGTGGGTGAACAGGGGTTCGAATGTGTGACGTGTGGGTGTGTTTGCACACAGTCCACCACTGGACTGTGTGTCTAACCTGGTTGAGACTTATAATTTAAATATATAAAACACGTGTTTCACTTCATCTTCTATATTTCGAATTTTCACCCAGAATACGATCTTGATTTAAACCCAAATACACTTGGTTTAATATACCGAAATGATCAATCATGATATATTAATATAAACCGAAATGGAATTTTAAGGAGAACGTTACCGGTCGGCGGTGAGAGTTTGCCGGTGAGAAGTCTGGCGAGTGAGTTTCGATGACCTCGGTGGTTCTCCGGTGGAACAGAGTCTTCCGACGTTTGAGACTGAATAGAGGGAATGAGCGATTCGCTTGAGAGGTTTCGACTAGCATTTATAGGGATGCTTGATTTCGATGTTTAGGAAACGATTAGGGTGATTGGATTTAAAATAGGAAATTGTCAGCTTTCAATGGCTGGAGTTGCTTAAATAACGTCGAGCTAGCTGCCGGAGAATTCAAACCGAAAAGGAAAGCGCGTGTGTGTGGAGTTGCAGGTCCCCCCCCCCCCCCCCCCGGGTTGAGGGTGTATACTAGAATTTTGATATGTGGCTTAAGCACAAGGAATGTCTGTAGCCCAGAGGTGTTTGCAGCGTGCGTGTGTGTGGGGGAACCCGGGTTCAATCCCGGTTCACCCCTTCTCTTGAATTTTTATTTATTTTGACAATAAATCAATTAAATATAATTTTACCTCAAAAAATAATCCAAACTACATCATTTTATAATAAAAACAATATTCTAGAAGTTAATCCATAATAAAAAAAATCAAAAAGTTCCTATCATGGCCATCCTCATCGAGTTAATCCATTGGAATGTTGAATGAATCAAGTTAGGATTGCTTAAAAGATGAATAGTCACCTTTTAAGGCTTATAAAAATTAAAAGTTTAAAATTTTAACCTTTGACCCGGTATAAACCGGTACCGGTACACCGGTATAACCCAATTTACCGGCGGTACAACTTCTTTGTCGTTTCCTTAAATTACCGGTATAATTCGTACTAGCCAAGCATCCGCATCCAGTTTTTACCGGTTCAACTGGCCGGTTTAAACCGGTTTTTGAAACATTGGCAAAGATAGCAAAGACAAATGGGGAAAAGCAAAGAATGAGAATCCAAACTTTATTATTGAGTGTGGTCAACCAAATTTTAGCCACAATATTTAATGTATTGTAATAAACATGTATGGATATTATTAACATGTATTTATATAAAGTTTTTAAATAAATATTAGATCAACACTTAAGTATAATTTGCAAAACACTTTGATATTCGATATTATATTTTATCATGTATTCATATAATTAATTTGCTAAATAGTTTGATATTTATATATCTATATTACAAACATATATGTATTTATATAAACTCTTTACCCATCTCAACAAGATAACAAGTTAGAACGTATGATTCATACAAAATGACAACTCCACAATTTGTGTATCAAAGATCAAAGAGAATACTTCAACAAAATATTTAATTATGTGCTCAAGAACTGATATTGACCATCTTAACAAGACTTAAGCACCGAGAAATTCAGATAATTTATTATAGCATCGCCTTGACCAAAGAAGAGATGAACCAATACTACCACAATGCAACTAACTTAGACAGAGCCACACGAGAAGACCTACCCTCACTCAATGCCATATCCGCCTCCTCTTTTCTTGCGGTCGCCACCTCCCGAACAGCTTTACCTTCATCCCCCTCCATCAACTGTCTAACCCGCTTCTCCACCTCCATCGCGGTTACCATCCCGCATTCTGACTCATCCATCGGTAGCGCCAGCTTCATGTCATGCGTCAACACCACCTTATTGAACTTTTGTTCCGCGTACAGCGGCCATGCCACCATTGGAACCCCCGCACACACGGCTTCCAAGATGGAGTTCCACCCGCAGTGTGTCACAAACCCGTCCACAGACTTGTGGTTGAGTACAGCCACTTGCGGCGCCCACTTCTTCACCACGAGCCCTCTATCTTTCGTACGCTCCACGAAACCTTCTGGCAACAGTACATCCAAGTCCGGCTCAGGCGGTGGCAGAAACCGGTCTTCTTTTTTGTTTGAAGGCGGGCTTCTAACCACCCAAAGAAACCGAACTCCACTCATCTCCAACCCTTTCGCTATCTCCTTCAACTGCTCACTCGAAAACACACCCAAACTCCCAAAACACAAATACACAACACTTCCACTCGGTTGCAAATCAAGCCAGTTCAAACACTCGTGCGAACCATCACCACCACTCGCCACCAACGGTCCCACGCAGTAGATCGGTGGCGTAGGCTGAACTGGGACACAAACTCCACCATTGAGATGAGGTGTCCCATACCCGGCGATGGATACAAAACTATAGTTCTCATTTTTGTGATTGCTTAGAGAGAAAGAGTTAACGGAGAAATGATGTTATGAGATGATGTTTTGAAAACAATAATAAATATTACGCATGTGTCTTTCTTTATCGTCAATTTTAAGATAACATGCACTTCCATGGCTACCAAACATTTTTTACGTGTCTAGTATGTGACTCGTATTGATTGGGTATTTTTTTTATTATAACATTTTGTAAGGAACTGGTGAGATTTCCAAGAGCTAACATGAGACAAAATATAAAATAATATTTGTAATAGTCCAAATAAAATTTACAAAGTTACGATGGTGTATAGAAACAGTTTGACAGCAAAGTGAAAACTGAAAAGATATCAAACTCTATGTATCACAGAGTAACAAAGTTTGGTTACAATGGTTTACTAGTTAGATTCTTCCCGCGCTTCGCGGCGGGAATTCTGTCGGTATATGTTTGTTTTGTTACAGTTCGGTATTCACAATAGCCTATAGTAGTCGAAAGAGAAAATTAACCTTATATCGATCGAAAACAATAAAAAAGAATAGCGATACCGGTACTGATGTTGCTCAGTTAATATTGATTAAGTTGGTTTGCGTTGTATGTTTTTTTTTCACCATTACGATATACATTGTATTGATAACGAATATTGTGCCGCGTGTTATCATACCAAACTAAACCGAAACCGACTGAACAACATTTGTATCGGCACTGGTCTTTTTTTATCGTTTTCCTTTCGATAAATTACCTACGTTTTGGTATTGTACCGTACCGAACAACATCGTTTTCGGTACAAAAGTTTGTTTATATTGTTTTTTTTTCTTTCGATAAGCTGACATCTTAGTCCTACCATCCCATACCGAACATCGATGGGGATACCTGCAATCATTTTTATGGTTTACGGTTTGAAAATTTTTCATATATACAGCTCTATCTATGATGAAACTAAATAACGTTACCAGAACTGTGACACTCTGAACCGGTCGGTGTCGTACGAACTACATTGGTGCTAGTAACGGTGTTCGTTTTTGTCGTTTTCGCTCATGTAAAACTTGTGTTGATTCCTATACCAAATGCATGTATCGTATTGGTACTGTAACGAAGGAAACTGATATCGATCTAATGCGTGCGGTAACGTACCATGACAACGCGCGAGCAAATAACTTAGAATGTAAAAAAATAAATAAACGTAGATCCGGATTTAATAAAAAGTTAACACTAAAAACTCAAATTAAAATAATTAATAAAAAATTACTAATAAAACTTCTTAAATCTTATTGGTTACTATTTATTATTAAAAATAAGGAATATTGGATTTTAATATCCCAACTACTCGCTGTTGGCCGCCAACAGTACCAACTTAAAAAATAACTACCGGTAGTCCCAACTATTGACATATTGGCCATAAATGGACCCTGACTAACAGAACGCTAAC
>CAMTDV010000046.1:0-105000 GCA_947069175.1 Scalesia atractyloides | reverse complement strand
CGGAGTCGTAATTTAACGAAGAAGTCTTGTGGTATTACGACGTGTTATTAAATAAAAAAAGGATGTTCTATATAATGATTCCCCTTTTCAGTTGATTTTATTCACCGATTGACCAAACAAAAATATTAATAAATAATAAATTGTATGAACTTAGATAAATCAAATCAATTTCTATGCAACGATTCGCCCCAATTAATTTATCCATTGATTATCTTATCAATTTGGGTTGCAGGATAATGATAAAAATGATAAAGAAGGGGGAGGGAAAGGATAATTTCTAAAAAGCGGGGTTCATAAATGGTTCGTAGAGGGGAGGTCGAACTAGGTATATGGAATTGAATAGCTATAAGTTAACTCTTGTCAAGGGTTAGACGCATACTTATCAAATTGAATTGAAGATGAAGGAAGAGTTGGTTTACATTGTGGAAGAAAGACATGTATATGTGATATTAGATATTGACTAGTTATATACGAGCTAAAGATATATCTAATTTTCCCTACTAATCGAATGCGAATGTAGATGGGGATTCTATAGAAGTCCTTCTGTCTCATCTGTGACTGTGAGTTGAATAAACGGATGAAGTCAATAAAAAAATCGAAGAATTCAAAGAGTGATTCAGGACAAAGAAACGGAAAAACTAAAGTTGTATGGATTCACAAATACTTTATCGAGAGAAACTAAAAAAGAGATATCAAAGTCATTTTGATAATTCAAGAATGTTATTACTTGAATTCGAAGTTCATAGTTACTTCGACTGGATGAATCGTAGCAATGGAATAATTAAGTCATAGTTCATTGGTTGAATGTATCATTAACCATTTTTTTTTTGGTACGAGGAACTTATCATGAATCCACTGATTTCTGCCGCTTCCGTTATTGCTGCTGGATTGGCTGTAGGGCTTGCTTCTATTGGACCTGGAGTTGGTCAAGGTACTGCTGCGGGTCAAGCTGTAGAAGGTATCGCGAGACAGCCCGAGGCGGAGGGAAAAATACGAGGTACTTTATTGCTTAGTCTAGCTTTTATGGAAGCTTTAACAATTTATGGCCTGGTTGTAGCATTAGCACTTTTATTTGCTAATCCTTTTGTTTAATTTAATATTAGAAATATGAAAAATTTGGATTTTTCATATTTTATTGCCCTGGACTTGTGCTTTGTTTTTTCGAATTAGATAAAGGTTTCATTCCTAGAATTACTTATTCGTTGAGAAAATAACCCACGGGAAGGGCTGATTTGCAGATGAGGAATTAGCATACCAACTCGCTTTCATCCTTCCCGTTCGTGTTCGTAAGCCTTTTTTTAGTTTTTAAGAGGGGTGCAACCAAGGAGATAATTCATGATTTCTAAATAGAATAGATTTTTGATTCGATTTAGAAAGTAGGAAACTATAACTATATATATATAAAGAGGACAAAGTAATACAAAAAGAACTCTGTTCGATTTTTTAGTCTATCTATATGAGGAGATCATATGAAAAATGTAACCGATTCTTTCGTTTCTTTGGGCCACTGGCCATCCGCCGGGAGTTTCGGGTTTAATACCGATATTTTAGCAACAAATCTAATAAATCTAAGTGTAGTACTTGGGGTCTTGATCTTTTTTGGAAAGGGAGTGTGTGCGAGTTGTTTATTTCAAGAATAGGCTGGATCCAACCAGATGTGCTTTTTCTGTTATAACTAGGAAAGTTATATCTAAGAAAGAAGAGTGCATGATCTCGCGAATTACTTCTGAATAAATTCAGAAATCATATGTAAGAACTATAGCATTTCGTAATTTATTGGAAAATCCACTTTGATTCTCTATCAACCAATAATGTGGGACCATTAACATGGTTAAAGCTAAACTGTTTGAAGTCCAGACGCAACATGGTACTCTTTCTACCACTATGTTAATATAGAGATGGTTTCAAAATCAATATTTTATCAATATAGAACACTCATATCGATAAAATGATTTGAACTACTTATTGGGGGTTTTTCCCCCTTTTTAGCCAATGCTGAATCGATGACCTATGTATTGTAAGAAAAACTTCTTGGATTAAAAAAAGTAAACAACTTTGCTGACAATTACATATTTTTTGTTTGGTCAGAAGAGTCCTCCGAATATTTTGATCTTGGATTAGTGATTCCTTTTGAGATTTTGATTTCATTTTGAAATATGACAAGAGAATAGAGGATAGGCTCATTACATTAATAATAAATAATAAAAATATGGGAATTTACATTGAGCGTGAGAGCCAAATGAATCAAAAGATTCATGTTTGGTTCGGGAAGGGATCATGGAATTTTTGAAATGAATGGAAAGATAATCTACTTTCATTAAGTGATTTATTAGATAATCGAAAACAGAGAATCTTGAATACTATTAGAAATTCAGAAGAATTGCGCGAAGGGGCCATCGAACAGCTGGAAAAAGCCCGGGCTCGATTACGGAAAGTAGAAATAGAAGCAGATGAGTTTCGCGTGAATGGATACTCTGAGATAGAGCGAGAAAAGTTGAATTTGATTGATTCAACTTATAAGACTTTGGAACAACTAGAAAATTACAAAAATGAAACTATAAATTTTGAACAACAAAAGGCCAGTAATCAAGTCCGACAACGGGTTTTCCAACAAGCTTTACAAAGAGCTCTAGGAACTCTGAATAGTTGTTTAAACAACGAATTACATTTACGTACTATCAGTGCCAATATTGGCATATTGGCGGCGATGAAACAAATAACGGATTAGTCCTTCTACTTTAGTTTAGAGTTTAGGCATTATTTTTGATTTATTTTATTTTTTTTTTTCAAAAAAGAATTAAGAAATACTCATGGTAACCATTCAAGCCGACGAAATTAGTAATATTATCCGTGAACGTATTGAGCAATATAATAGAGAAGTAAAGATTGTAAATACCGGTACCGTACTTCAAGTAGGTGATGGCATTGCTCGTATTCATGGTCTTGATGAAGTAATGGCGGGTGAATTAGTAGAATTTCAAGAGGGTACAGTAGGCATTGCTCTTAATTTGGAATCAACTAATGTTGGTGTTGTATTAATGGGTGATGGTTTGCTGATACAAGAAGGGAGTTCTGTAAAAGCAACAGGAAGAATTGCTCAGATACCAGTGAGTGAGGCCTATTTGGGTCGTGTTATAAACGCCCTGGCTAAACCTATTGATGGTAGAGGTGAAATTTCATCTTCTGAATATAGATTAATTGAATCGCCCGCTCCGGGGATTATTTCTCGACGTTCTGTATATGAGCCTCTTCAAACAGGGCTTATTGCTATTGATTCAATGATTCCCATAGGACGTGGTCAGCGAGAATTAATTATTGGGGACAGACAGACCGGTAAAACAGCAGTAGCAACAGATACAATTCTAAATCAACAAGGCCAAAATGTAATATGCGTTTATGTAGCTATTGGTCAAAAAGCATCTTCTGTGGCTCAGGTAGTGACTACTTTCCAGGAAAGGGGCGCGATGGAATATACTATTGTGGTAGCCGAAACGGCGGATTCCCCTGCTACATTACAATACCTCGCTCCTTATACAGGAGCAGCTCTGGCTGAATATTTTATGTACCGTGAACGACACACTTTAATCATTTATGATGATCTCTCTAAACAAGCGCAAGCTTATCGCCAAATGTCTCTTCTATTACGAAGACCACCTGGGCGCGAGGCTTATCCAGGGGATGTTTTTTATTTACATTCACGCCTTTTGGAAAGAGCTGCTAAATTAAGTTCTCTTTTAGGTGAAGGAAGTATGACCGCTTTACCAATAGTTGAAACCCAATCGGGAGACGTTTCGGCTTATATTCCTACGAATGTAATTTCGATTACTGATGGACAAATATTCTTATCTGCCGATCTATTCAATGCTGGAATCCGACCCGCTATTAATGTGGGTATCTCTGTTTCCAGAGTGGGGTCTGCAGCTCAAATTAAAGCTATGAAACAAGTAGCCGGTAAATTAAAACTGGAGCTGGTACAATTCGCAGAATTAGAAGCTTTTGCACAATTTGCTTCTGATCTCGATAAAGCTACTCAGAATCAATTAGCAAGAGGTCAACGATTACGTGAATTGCTTAAACAATCCCAATCCGCCCCTCTCGCGGTAGAAGAACAGATACTTACTATTTATACCGGAACAAACGGTTATCTCGATTCATTAGAAGTTGGACAGGTAAGGAAATTTCTGGTTGAGTTACGTACTTACTTAAAAACCAATAAACCACAGTTTCAAGAAATAATATCTTCTACCAAGATATTCACCGAGGAAGCAGAAGCCATTTTGAAAGAAGCTATTCAGGAACAGAGGGAACGTTTTATACTTCAGGAACAAGCAGCCTAAACAAATTGATCAACCTTTTCAAAAAAGGGGTACTCAAGCGTTTCGGATTCAAATCAGTTGACAAGGTTGAAGGTATTCTATCTAATTATTTTTATAGATAGTTTTCTAAAAAAAAACTCCTATTATTTTTAGAGTTGGTTGGCTAATGAAAAAAAAGAAGTATTTTTATTCTCTTAAATTAAATTTTAAATAAAGTCAAAACAAACTATGAATTTAAAATTTTACCCAATGTACTTGGTCTTTGCGAGAACCGCGTGAATCACTATACTACTTGATTCACACGGTTCTCGCCGGTTGAGACAAGATGTTTTATATACACCGTATTGCATTCTGTTTGTATTTTTAAAAACTTTTCTTGAATTTAACTATAGGTTAACGTAAATGAACCATAACTATGTAGCCCTATTCCTAATAGATTGACCCCAAAATAGCATATCCAAATTATAAGAAAGCCTAGAGTCGCCACAATTGCGGAATTTGATCCTTGCAAATTTTTATTTGTTCGAGTATGCAAATAAATTGCGAATACGATCCAAGTAATAAAGGCCCAAGTTTCCTTTGGGCGGTTGTGGGCGAGGAGGGATTCGAACCCCCGACACCGTGGTTCGTAGCCACGTGCTCTAATCCTCTGAGCTACAGGCCCCACTGCGTCTCCACTGGATCTGTTCCCGGAAGTACCCTCAAAAAAAGGAACCTTTGCTCTCCTCAGCCATTTCGGGTTAAGAAGATGTCAAAGCGCCTTTATCTCTACTTTCTCTCTATAAGAACGGCGCGTTCCGAGGTGTGAAGTGGGAGAGAGGGGATGTCATAATTGGGGTTTTGAATAAGACGACCTTTTTATTTTTCATTTTTTTTTCATATTGAAAAAGTATGAAGAACGGGAGGTGTGAAGTTTTTTATCATCCTGGCGTCGAGCTATTTTTCCGCAGACCAAGAACTACGAGATCACCCCTTTCATTCTGGGGTGACGGAGGGATCATACCATTCGAGCCTTTTGACCTGAGATACATACTAGAACTTTCGTTTACTAAAGACTGTTCTTTGATCAGTGCCAACCACTGTCGCGTAACTTCCGGTCATAAAGACATTGTTTGGGAGTAGTTCTGAAGTTCAGTGGGAATTGTATGTAGTCAAGATGGGATTTTGTACTCTTACATGATATGTAACAGTTAAACATCGGGGCACCCTCGTTAATTCAAACTAGTGAAGTGTAAGGCCTTACCCAAACTTACTGTGTGTTTGATAGGACCACTTTGATTCTTGAATAGAACAATAATGATTGAACACTATGTGAGATTGGATCTGATCCATGTCTCTTTGTTTAATTGATGTCTTATACAGAAAGGATAGATGACAACGATTACCATAAGCTCATTGTCTTGCAACAGGATGTTCCAAGATGTTTTGGTTAATGACTTTAAAGTGTCATAACTTGTTGGGGGCAGCCATGTGTAGCTAGAGCAGAGAGCCTCTGGCTGTCTGCGTTAACGGACTTAATCAAATCGTCCTAGTGGGAGACTGTTGAAAAATGGACCGGTCCGATTAATTAACGCGGCCGACCGAGTTATGACCCGTAAGAGTTACACCGTGGGAAACGAACTAAAATCCACTTAACTGGTTTAACTGGTAGTTACGAACTATATACGAAATGGATCATAATTATATTTATAATCGTGAGCCGGTTCATATTATTAATACTCGTTATTAATAATATAATGGTTTATCTTAATTAATAAACTTGTTACGGGTATTAACTGAGAGACGAGTACATGGACTGGGTGAGACAGGTACACTCCTACGCCACTTGTCGCACATGCACCCTTGCATTGCCACTTGTTGCACATGCATGAACTCCTAGCCACTTGTCGCGCATGCACTCTTGCATCGCCACTTGTTGCACATGCATGAACTTCTCGACACTTGTCCAACTTCCATGTGCATGTCTGCCATTTGTCGCACATGCATGGAGCTCATATGCTATATAAAGAAATGTATGGACTAGCTTTTTGAGGTAGAACAAATTTGCCACACCCCAACCAATGGCGGAAACGTCGGGGTGAGACGAACAAATTGCTCAAAATGTCATAACGCTACTTTGCGAAATATTTAACAACTCAAAATTTCATTGATAGTAAATTGATAATACGATGGTTCGAAATGAAAATACAACAAATACATATATTAATTTTAGGTGTGTATCTAATCCACCCTAAATAGATTTCTTCAACGATCATCAACTAGTTTCCTGCAACATGCATTAAAATAATATATATCAACAAAAAGTTGGCGAGCATACAAGTTTGTTACATAGCATAATAGTGAATAAAGTTTGACTCGTATCCAACATGGTAATCATGGCATATAATTGTTACAACATACTAAACATGTGATTTTTATATGCCAATCCAAAGTCAAACGCAATCGTGTTTACCCAACATCATCGAAACGAAAAGGTGTAATATAGTTTACTTAACAATACCACAAGTTTACGGGCGGTGCGTTACTCCTATAGCGCTATATTTGTAAGGTAGGCTAGCAAAGTTAAGGAGCATATAACACAAGTCTAACATAACATGCGATAATCAAGAATATGGACAAGTATCATGTTATTTAACAGATATAGTAATTGTGTAAACAAGGTTTATTCTGATTGGTGATTTGTACAAGTTGCACCAAAAGTGTTTAAAATAGAAAATGGGATTCGAGTATACTCATAGTTTTGCAAGCTTTCCTTGTTATTCCGTGAAGATTGGAGAGTTGATTATGGAACACCGAGATTACCCTACATGGGGTAAACGAAGGTGTGTAAGTATTGGAAGTTAACGGAAGATTATAGATTTGGAATTTAAATAACATGGAAAATAGTCATATGAAAATAATCATCTTGTACTCATAACACTTGTTCTTGACACTATTGAAACTAAAAGGAGTTGGTGTTTTTCATGGATTCAAGGATCCATTAAAATCATAACAAGTGCATGGTCATGGATGATGTAACATATTCTTGACAAGTAACTACCAAGTTATCATCAAGTTTTGTTACCTAAATTTATACATACATATATAATACATAGAATATAAGGATTTCAAGCATGAGGTAGGAGATTAAAGTCTCTATTTAGGCACATCTTTGAGTCATAGAATTCATACATGAGGTAGGAAGAACAAAGCTTCCATTTAGGCACCTCTATTGTTCACCACTACACTTGTTGTTATAAAAACAAGGAGGGTCATGAACATGTACAAGTAAAGAAATATGAACTAACTAATCTATGGAAACATCAAGTAGTGGTGGACTTTCAAATAGGATAGCCCAAGCTAACCTTAATCACATAAATCATCAAGCTTCAAGCTTGTTCACTACTTGTGGGTAAAAACTTAAACAAAACAGAATATTTGTGAGGATTAAACCTCTGATTTTGAATGTCTCAGCATTGTTTTTAAGCCCAACTAACCATTCAATTGATTATGAGCATTAGGACATAGGTTTGAGATGAGAGAACTCAAGTTTAGTTAGGTTTAACAAGGTTAGGAATCAAAACAGAAAGTTTAGTCCACTTTGGAGCCTTTGTGGTGAAGTCCAGGTCTAGATTCTCCAAGGAGAACCCATGGAATCATACACATGGTTGTTCCAAGTGTTTTGAAAGAAGAATGAATGAAAAAGATGAAGTATAAGTGAGGTTATGCTCACTTTTGCAACTTATAGTGAATCTGCCTTGTTACTAATTTCTCAACTGGATTTAGAGTGTTTGAGAGAGAGATTAGGGTGTTTCAAAGTGGAGGAAGTGTTGAGGTAGTGTGGGTTTTATAAGGGATGATTGGGGTTGAGTGTAGTTGAGTATTAAATGCAAGAAGCACAAAAACAAACTCAACCAAACACACAAAACTGCCCAATCCCGCAGCTGAAACAAACATTCTGCGGATCGGGGGCCTTGGCGTAGCGCGTAGCCCCAAGGGGGTTAGGGTACGCGTACGGCGGCGCCCTTGGTTTCCGTTTGAAGTTTTATTTCTTTCATTTTGGCCCCCAAACATCCTATAATTCATCATTTTATGCATAATCTTTGATATTTAACATGTTTTCGAGTATAAACAACGTGTGTAAGTATAAATTGAATATCGCGAATGCATGTACGAATGTTGCACGTATAATAAGTATAAATTGCGTATAAAAGTTGATTAAATTGCAAGTATAACAAGTGTGTATAAAATATGAATTTCATTACGATCAAGGTCTCAGATTACAAAGTTGAAATTGAAAGACGATACAAGTAAAAGGTTTCCGAAAATAGAAAGTTTCCCAAAATAGAAAGTGCAACAAAACTTGTAAAATATAGAAAGTGTGAAAAGCAGGGCATTACAAACTTGCACAGGAGAACTCTCAGAACACTCACAACCGCCGCCAACAACTGCCGCCACCGCCGCTACCCTACCTATACCCGTGTTTCATTAGTTCGTATTACTAGCACGTGTTCGTTGAACCTCGATGTCTCAATCGGTTAGTTATTAACCGAGGTATATCTTTCTCATCGGTAGTTAGATATTCTTATCACTGTGCTCGTAATTTGCAGGTAACCTGATCCTGCCGGGTTTTGTTTATTGTTGATCACTTGTTTTTTCCGCTGCGTTTTATTGATCACTAGTATTATTTATTGAACCGGTTTTTAATAAATAAAATTTTAATTGCTTACCATGGAATCCCAAACAACTTATTACAAGTTACAAATTCAAAATCTGTTTTCAACTATTCAAGATTTTCATGTTTATTTTATAACCCATATTGTCTCTCATAGTTATTCTGATAGAGAATTGGAATGCTTTAGTTGCAATTTAGATTGAATTATTAAAGAGGACATGGAAAAGGGCTGGAAGATTTTTATTGTAGAAAACTTAAAATGTAATTATAACGATAACCAAAGCTATGCCATCTCTCCATGCATCATGCAAGAGCTTCAAAAGTCTAGCAAACTCATACCTACCTTACATTGCATTATTCATTACTACTTATACTATTTCTCTCCAAACAAACTCTTAGCCACTTATAGAAACTACACCTTTGCCCCTTCTATTATAATCGTTACTTATTTAGGTTTATCTTTTGAAAGGACTAAGGAATCAATCGTGTCACTGCTTCCCCATTCCAATAAATTCTTGACATCAAGACTTGCATCCAAAAACTGACCTTAGATCCATAACACATCCTCTATAGTGGCGTCCTCTGCGAATTGCCCCTGCCAATGTACTAGCCATTGTTCCATTGAATCGAAACCAATGTTACATTGAATTAGAACCATCACGAAGCAACCATGTTGCTAAAATAGCAGCAACAGTGAATGCCTCATTGTCTCTAGCTACCAATTCAGTAGGTAAGACTGAGTCGTTGGGTCCCTAAATAGCTTTCTTTAAGAGAGAAACGTGTAACATCCGATGAATTTAAGAAGTGGGAGGCAACTACAATTGATGGGCCACAGGACCGATTTTTTCAATAATTCGAAAGGGCCTAAAGAACTTTGCAGCCAGCTTGATGTATCTAAAATATACACACACACACACATATATATATATATTCCTATATTTTATTGACTTTTTGGTTTTTATTTAATATTATACTCGTATTTACATATTTGGATTTCATTAGTTTTAAATGAAAATCAACAAAACGTTTAATATGCGAGCAGATCTCATATATTATTATTCTTGATATAAACAAAAAGAAAAAGAAATAGAATAAAAACTTGAATTGTCGTTGGTAATTGAAAAATAAGAGTTAAATGCTTGGTTGGTTACTGTGGTTTGCAAATATTGCAGACTTGTTCCTAGTGGTTCAATAATTACAAAGTTGGTCCCGATAGTTGTAATTTTTTCACTCGGGTGGTCCTTTATATAAGTTAGATTTTTCAGTTAAGTATAGGTGAAATGACATATTTGCCCCTCAATAATTAAGAAAACTAAATATATAAAAATTATAATTATTAATAAATTCAAGTGGGTCCCATTTCCTACCCCTACCCTTCCCCACCACCACCTTCTTCTTCTTCGATATCTTCCTGGACCACCATAACCACCCATTAATTTAGGTGACAATAAAACCTCCACCACCACCACCACTATCTCACCTCCACCACCAGTAACCCACCACAACAGCCGTCAACCCACCTCGACCACCGTCTCCCATCCAACACCGAACACCCACCACCACCGTCGTCAACCCATCACAACCACCTCCGCCGTCGATTTTCCACCAACATACACCCACCACCACCGTCGTCAACCCATCACAACCACCACCTCCACCGTCACCTTCAGCCCACCACCCCAACCTCCACCGCCAACATCGCAAATTATTGGTTCGAATTCAACCAGGTTGACCAAATCCTTCAAGACCAAATCCTTCTTCAAGATCCCGGGTCACCACTTTATCAAATGTATGTATCTTCATCTGTTCATCTCTGTATATTTTTTCTATTTATCTTGTGTACGTAATGAAAGTTAAGTGAAATCAATGGTCAGTGTGCTTTTGTCAATTGTTGATTCTTAGTAGTTTTTGTGGTCTATATTAGTGATATGTATGTCAATATAATGTTAGATTGTTAACCGTTGATTTTTAATGACTAAAGGTGGTTCTCTATATGTTATAATGTATATGTCATAAAGTCAAATTGATTAATCGTTAATCTCAAATCTGACAAAATAATACCTGTCATATGCGTTTTTCACAAGCTCGAATATTTCACTTCAATTGAGAAGTCCTGTTATCTGACATAATGGAAGCCACTTTATATAAAGCAATCACATGGTCAAAAAAGTTCGGTAGCCTTATATTCTTTGACATTATGGGTTGAAGGTGGAACTGGAGGTGGAGGTTAGGGTGGCGGGCTGAAGGTGACGGTGGAGGTGGTGGTTGCGGGTTTACGGTGGAATTGGAGGTGGAGGATGTGGTGGATTTAAGGTGTAGGTGGTGATGGATTTTAGAGAGAGAGGGATAGAGGAAGAAGATGAGGGGGGCACCCATCTTTATATGTTTTTATTTTTTTAATTGGCTAGGGGTAATTTAGTCATTTCGCACACAATTAACTAAGAAATTTAACACATATTATTGATAAGGACCATCCGTGTGTAAAAATTACAACCACTGGGATCATGTGTGTAATTATTAAACCACTAGGACGAAATCTACAATATTTGCAAACTACAGAGACCAACCAAGCATTTAACTTGAAAAATAAAGTTAATTATCTAACAGCTAATGTTGAATAATAAAAGAATGCAATTAAATTCGACATTACTGATTTGTTTTTATTCACACGTGTAAGTGCTAAACAACAAGAATTGGAATTGAACTATTATGATGATATTGAAGTATACTTGAACCGAAAGAAGTGTTTGTTCTAATGACACATGAAAGAAGAATGAGAGTGCAAAAAGACCTTTGAATACTTAAAGAAATCTTAAAATTACAACTACATGCCATGGTTTGGCCCAACTACACAGTGGCGGATGCATGATTTTTTTCATCACTGGGTTCACTTTTTAAGGTGTTCAAATTTTGGTCAACCCGATGTTAGATTTTTCGGGTCAGGTCGGGCTTTATCACTAAAGTCACCTTTTATGATGCTTTAAAGGGCATTCCTATCCCACTATCTATCTTTGTCTCTAAAAACAAATTGATTTGTAATAAACTTTTACAAAACCAAATTCGAGTTAGAACCGGTACATCTAAAAATAGTCATTTTAGTTCGAATTACAACGACAAAAGCATAAAACTTGACCAAATGAGCCTTTATTTGAGCCGGTTTGGCGGTTCCAAAGACAAAAGCATCTAACTGAACCATTTCTATGGCTTATTTCTCTTAATTGGTTAATAGAGATTAAATGAAATAAAATTAATTTATATCTCACAGCCACCAAGAAAACTAAAATGAAATTTCAAGTACATAACAAAAAAATATCCCCCACCCTAGCCCAGTTAGGTAAGTTGGGCCGGTTTCTCCATGGAGAATCCGGTTCGACTCCCGGCTTGGGCAAAAGGTGCGGGACGTCAAAATGATGGATCATTTCCTACCGAGGCATGGTACGATCTGGAGGGCAACCCAGTTTTACCCAGCTGTTACCCCAGCGAGACTCTCGTGTGAGGACAGTATGGTTTCCAGCCAAAGGTCAGTCAGAGCGGCAGCCGGGGCCCGATAGAACATCGCGTCTGCGAATGTTGGGCTAACGGGTAACCATCCTTGATGAGAACCCGGTGACCAATGGTCCATGTACATATTGAAAGCCACCTTTAAAAAAAGTACATAACAAAAAAGCTCAGCCATGACCCAGACCTGCAACAAACAAAATAGTTTGACTAACAATAATGAACTAAAGCTCAGCCATGTTAACTCTTATAGTTCACTCTTTTGTTTAACTCTAATATATTAGTTTAAAATTAAAAAGAACAAAGAACAAGGGGTGGAGCGGGACTCGAACTAGGGATGTCAAGTTAAAGGAGGGCACAATTAACCAGTGGAACACAGGAGGATTTGTGTTATGGGTTCCCTCAATATTTTACTTATGGGTTCCTTTTCAGTTTATCTTATAGATTTACACTAAAAATTAAAAACCGAATGGGTTCCTGGGAACCCGATCTTTATACATAAATCCGCCCCTTCAACTACATTAATGATTTGTTTTTATTCAAACAAGAATTTGAATTGAAGTATACAGGAATTGAAAGAAGTGTTTGTTCTCATGACACGTAAAAGAAGAATAAGAATTCAAAAAGACCATTAAATCCTTAAAGAAATCTTAAAATTACAAGTACATGCCATGCCTTGCCTTGGCCCAACATCCTCTAAATATCCGTTAGAAGCCCATGTTGAGAAACAAGTTGTATTGGACCAAAATTATAACACCTAAGGCTACTGGACGGGGGTCGATTATTATTTATTTTAGAGGGGTGTTTATTTTTTAGTAGACATCACATACGAAACCCTACTGTTGGGAAAAGAAAGAAAATACAAAGCTTAGAGAGGGATGAATTTCAAGGCTTTGAAGGAAGAGGAGGCTTGAGTTTGAAGATTATTGCGTAAAGTTTTAAGCTTTCGGTTAGAACTCTTTGTTTAAGTTTTTCGGTTTACTCAAACTTGATACTTTGACAATGTTTTCTAAACCCGTTCGCTTTAAATTTATTTTTGTTTCTCTTCCGACTATAAGTAGCTAAACTTGTTATGGTTACTTTGGTTGATGAGCTAGATGATTGTTTGATTGAATAACTTTTGGTTTTGAATGAATGTGGTGATTTACATGTTTTAATTTTAAAAACGGAATCTAAACAATTGCATTTTGGTATGGATTGATTTGATAATTTATTTGTTGGTTACATTGCTCTAGATACTTAGAAATATACTTTAGAGCCGGGAGTCAATTAAGGTTGTTAATCTTTTAGTCTAGACCTTGAAGGTGAGAAATCAAATTCAAGTTTATTAATTATTAAATTAAATTGATTAAAACGTGCAATATTTTCTAGAAGTGAGAAATCAAATCTAGAACTGCTAGGTTACTAGTTGGGCGTTGATTGACAGTTTGGGTAGCCGATCATTCGGGTTCACCTGTTTATTCGTGTCTAGAGTTTCCTAGGGTTTCGGTGTTCTTAGTTATTTCAGCTTCATAATTTGAGAGTTTTAGTAAATAAATTACTTTATACCTGATGTTGTGGGACTTGGTGGTCGATAACTCGAGTCAGTCCATTTTAGCACTTCTTCAGTTTTAGATTCAGTTTATCTTATGGGGGTTTATCGAGGGCTAGGATTTTAGTCATGAGTCTAGGGATTCTATCCTAGGTAAACTATTTTTACCGCGTCTCTTGTTGACCATTGCTAACCACGTTGGCCGGGTTTGACCCGAGTTGACTGAGTTGACCGGGTTTGATCCGAACACCATAACTGAAACGAAACTACCCCTTGACCGCTGTTGACTTGTCAACCCGAACCGAGCTTGAACCGTGTCGGAACGAGTCGTGCCGAGTTGTACCGAGTCGAACCGAGTCCCACCGAGTTGCACAGTACCCGTCTGAATCTGACCCGAATCCCACACCTTAGCCAATACATGACCTGAGCCAAAACAGAAACATTATTGACCCGAATATCGAACCGAATCTCAAATATGAACAGAACCAGAATCAAAACTATACCTAAACCGAATTACCACCATCACCGCCGCTGGATGGCCTAGAGCCGCAAGCTGCGGCTGTTGTTCTGCCGTCACCACCAACTCGATGTCAAACAAACCCAACCCGAACCAACCCATAATCGAACCTAGTCAGAACAAAACCTGATCCCGCCCCCAAATCGTTGCCGTCGCTGGCCTCCTGGCACTACTACTATCGTGTCTCTCTCTCTCGTCACTTCTCTCTATCTCTCTTGCCCTCTCTCTCTCCTGCGCCTCTCCCATCTGTCCATGATCTCTCTCTCTCTCTCTTCCTCTTTTGATATGCGAGGTGTGGGGATGTTATAGGGAAGAATGAGGGTGGTTGTGTGGTGGTAGCTCGCCGGAGGGGTGTCGCCAGAAAACGATCTCCGGTGACCGGAGATGAAAGAGGAGGCAGAGGATTTCTTTGATGGAGGCTAGGGTTTTGGTGAGGGAAATGAGAAAGAGAGGTATTTATAGTTAGGTTTTTAAGTGGGCTTGGGCCCTAAGCCCACAAGCTCGTTTCGCGCGGCCCGATACATTTTCTGAAGCCCGTTTTCGCTCCCGATCTTCATAGATTGCCGTAAATATAACGTTAAGTCGAAAAATACTCAAAGTTACGTCAGAAATCGATATTTGACACGTATTTTCGTCGGTTTCCTTAAAAGGCGTAAACTGGTTCGGTTGTCGATTCTTGTCCGTTTTCCGATGCGATTTCGACTACGAGTATTAAAATTCAATTATGAAGCTAATTATGTCATAATATTTTAGTTTTGAAAGCCATACTTGAGTCCGATGCTTCCGTTTCATTGTCAGTGCATTCCTGTAGTCGCATTTTTCATTCACGTACGCGTTTTTTGACATTCGAAAACACAATAAATTCGCAAAACTAAATTCATATGTATAAATTATACTTATAGGATTCGTATGTGTCGGCATTGTCAGTATTTTGTCCGATGTCAGTTCGTTACCACTTATCGTTCAGTAGTCTTCCCGCAAATCATCATTCGCGCACTGTAAGGCCGGATGGACGTTCTAGGCACTCCAATAGGCCTAATTAAGTTAATCAACGACTTACACACTAATTATTATCATCCTAATATTTGTTATTCGCAAAATTAAAACCCGCAAACTACCATTTGTCACACGACCTCCCAGGCGCCACGTGGGAGACTCCTTGTCTCCTCCTGCGACGCGCGAGAGAGTCTAGCCTGGGCTACGGGTTCTGGGAGAAGTTCAGTTGCACCTGTTCGGTCGAAAATCAATAACTCTCTCCCTCTCTCTCGAATTGTTGTTCTAATACCTGGACCCCTAAACCTCGAAACTCTGCTCCGTATGAAGTGTACTAAACCCTAATCACTGAAATGATACCCTGTCCGATTGATTTGAAAACTAATTAACGGATGCTAAAGTGCTGCCTGAATAAGGCTATTCTTTGTTAACTACGTTGAGGTTTTGATCTCGTGATTATCGTTAAAGTTTGAGTTGGGTTAATACACTAATCCTTATTACATTCTGCAAAATTAGGGGTTAGATCAGAAGGTTTAAAACTATAAATTCACTGACAAAGTAGATGCTTAATTATCATAAGACTCGGAACTATAAACTTACTGTTAATCAAGATGCTTAAAATTAGTAGGCCTATTAAAGCAGAACTATAGATTTGCAATGTGAGTTTTTCTTTTTTTTTTCTCACAACATTGTGAGACATTTTCTTCACACTATTGTGATGCTTAAATGTTTTCATAACCATAAATATTTTCCAGTTATCACTTATAATTACAGGGGATTAAGTTTTTTTATTCTTAAATTATTGTCGGTATTTGAGGTTTTGTATTCAGTACTTGACACAGCAACGAGTTAGTCAATAGTAATATGACTACAGTCACCTAATTGGGTGTGTGACAAATACTGATTTGAGTTATTGAAAGATATAAACAAATGTAAAAACCCTTAATATTGTGATTATAAGAATGTGTCATTTTATACAAATGAATGATCTCACAAGAATTTCCTGCTGATAAAATGTTTTTAAACATGTTTCCGGTGGTTACAATAGATATAAATAAGATTTGTGATACGACACCAAAAAGACTTAAAGGATTGGCTTATTTTATCAATTAAAATTAAGAAACGTTGTCTTATGTATTCGGGTTTATCCCCTATTAAAGCTACATTTGTAAAACATGGGTTTTATTCTCATTTGTTATAAATAAAATTCCAGTGTTTCTAACTCTGATATTTTTCCTAGCTCACGTCCTAATGAAATTTCCGCTGCTATATTTTCAAAATAACCACCGGTACCACTTGACTATTCACGACGCCCATCCAGGGTGTGGTCGGGGGTTGTGACATTCACCGTGCGTTAAATCTTCAATCCTCTTGCATTTTCTATTCCAATCCTTCAAAACCAAGTTCTTCAGTCCTTTTCTCGCTACCCTGTCGATTTCCAGTCGTTTCTAGGGTTTCCATCACAAAGCTTAAATAGGAGACTCTAATTGGGCTTCGTAAACCGTATGGGCCATCCACTTTAATAAGTACGGATCGTATTCTTCTGACATGGCCCAATCTGGCCCAAATCTCAATATTGATTTTGTCTTTTTATCTGGTGGCCCTTACGACTCGTACTCTTTGGATCGAGTACGGGTCATACTCTTTCTGCTATTCCTACCTTTCTTCAACTTTTCTCCTTCTGTTCCAAAAATGCTCTTTTACGTCCAAATTACTTCCTTTTCACTAATTACCTACAAATCCTCAACAAAACATTATAACTACTTATTCTTATCAGATTTGAGATAATTACCCCTAAAAGCGGGTATTTTAACACTAAAATATTACGTATTCTACGACTACATCAGTAAAAATACCGAAACATGCATTTTGGCTTCTAGCACTTAAATTGTAACTCAATTAGATTTTGTTTTTCCTTAACCAGTTTGACCTGTTATCAATTTTCTTTATTTCTAACTTCTTGATTCTATTCATTTGTTGTTTTTAGATTGAAAAGTTGAACTTGTTTATCAAGGAGTGTGTTAGGGAAAATGATGAAGAAAAAGAAAGGTTAAATGGAATTATTGCGTGTTGTTACTGAAAAGAAAAAAAATGATAAGGTGGATAAAAGTATGATGCTAAATTGGATGTAAAAAATTGAAGCTATGTAATTCTATGACTAAAAGATAATCTACAAACACTTGGTTATGAATGTTTGGATGTTTATCATGTTATCATGTTCGGTGTTGTTTGGATATTTTTTATTTAATTTTTTTACAGCAGTGTTTTCTAACATTTTAATCTAGGGTGTGATAAAAATGGGGGCAAAACTCGCATGGAAAGGTCGAGTTCTTTAAGTTCTCATAATTCGGAGGGGTTTTCCCTTGATCTTGATCATATTATAATATTATTAAGCCTTTTATATAATTTTATAATTTTGTTGAAATGTAACTTTTAATGAATAAAGCATGGAAATGGGAGATCTGCAAACATTTAATGTGGCAAATATGCAATGCGGGCGTTAATGTGGTAGCAAATATTCAATATTACAATCACAAAATGGTGGTAATTGTGGTGGCTAAATGATGATAAAATAACCATCGTGCGTGTTCACTAATTGGTGGCATTAAGGTAATTGACATGAGTGTTTTTGCCATCGCATTTTCGGTTGAAAATGGTGACAACAAGACAATTGCAGTCGTGTTGTTACCGGAAATGCGGTCATGAAATCCATGTTTTCTACTAGTTAAATAATATAGTGTTGTTACATATCAACTTATTTGGAACACTTTGTATACATTTTACCATTTTGTTTTCTATCTTTCTCATCTTAATAGTATTTCGAGTTACAAGTAATACTAAAACAATTCATGTAATGTCATGTGTTTTCATGCAATTTCATTACCTTGGATCTTGCAAAGCAAAAAACTAATACAATACTTTGTTATTTGCATATCAAACTTTATATTCATACTAGCACTTTTCATGTTAATAGTATTTCAAGATACTAAACCAGTTCATGTAGTGTCATGTGCTTTTGTGCAATTTCAATTCCTTGGATCTTGCAAAGCAAATGGTAATATTAGGGTCTTTACAAACAACCTCTCAATATGATCAACAAGACGTAACATACAAAAAAGTGTTATTTAAACATCTATTGATAAACAAGAAACAACAAACAAATCTTTAGGTACAACGATTTTGACATTATTATGGCATATTGTATTTTTGTGCAATCCGCATCATGTTGGCGCGATACAACTAGCTGGTGGACATGAGTGCTTCATAGTATAAAAACAAGATGAAGCAAACATCAGATTGTGGGTCATTGTATTGTACAGATTTTGATTTGTGTTTCATAAAACTTGTAATGTTATAAATTTTATTATATTTAAGTTCATCTATTTTCACCAACTTTTATTTGTGTTTTCTAACTTTGCAAAACATTGTAAATTTTGATGAGTTTTTGTTCACATAAAGAATAAAAATAAAACTGTACAAAGTTCTATGGATAGAAAAAATTAAGTAATTAACATATATAGTTCTTGGATAAAACTTGGCAAAAGCATTGTGAATTTAGATGACTTTTTGGCTGGGAACAGCCACCTATTGTATAATTCTTGGATAAAACCAAATTTATCGATGACAATTTTTTCTAATTTATATTGCATGTTTATTATTATTATTATTATTATTATTATTATTATTATTTTTTTTTTTTTTGCTTTTTTCCTTTTATTTGTTCGCACAAAGCCAGTCAAATTCAAAGCACAAAATCACATTAATACTTTAATAGCAAAGATCAATGTTTTAAAAACCGGTTTTTAAATTATACCGGATTAGAGTCAGAAATGGTTCAACCGGTTGAAACGGGTTGTATCGGACGGTTCAACTGTGTTGACTAATTAACACTATAAATCCATTAAATATAATTTTACCTCAAAAAATAATCCAAACTACATCATTTTATAATAAAAACAATATTCTAGAAGTTAATCCATAATAAAAAAAATCAAAAAGTTCCTATCATGGCCATCCTCATCAAGTTAATCCATTGGAATGTTGAATGAATCAAGTTAGGATTGCTTCAAAGATGAATAGTTACCTTTTAAGGCTTATAAAAATTAAAAGTTTAAAATTTTAACCTTTGACCCGGTATAAGCCGGTACCGGTACACCGGTATAACCCAATTTACCGGCGGTACAACTTTTTTGTCGTTTCCTTAAATTACCGGTATAATTCGTACTAGCCAAGCATCCGCATCCAGTTTTACCGGTTCAACTGGCCGGTTTAAACCGGTTTTTGAAACATTGGCAAAGATAGCAAAGACAAATGGGGAAAAGCAAACAATGAGAATCCAAACTTTATTATTGAGTGTGGTCAACCAAATTTTAGCCACAATATTTAATGTATTGTAATAAACATGTATGGATATTATTAACATGTTTTTATATAAAGTTTTTAAATAAATATTAGATCAACACTTAAGTATAATTTGCAAAACACTTTGATATTCGATATTATATTTTATCATGTATTCATATAATTAATTTGCTAAATAGTTTGATATTTATATATCTATATTACAAACATATATGTATTTATATAAACTCTTTACCCATCTCAACAAGATAACAAGTTAGAACGTATGATTCATACAAAATGACAACTCCACAATTTGTGTATCAAAGATCAAAGAGAATACTTCAACAAAATATTTAATTATGTGCTCAAGAACTGATATTGACCATCTTAACAAGACTTAAGCACCGAGAAATTCAGATAATTTATTATAGCATCGCCTTGACCAAAGAAGAGATGGACCAATACTACAACAATGCAACTAACTTAGACAGAGCCACACGAGAAGACCCACCCTCACTCAATGCCATATCCGCCTCCTCTTTTCTTGCGGTCGCCACCTCCCGAACAGCTTTACCTTCATCCCCCTCCATCAACTGTCTAACCCGCTTCTCCACCTCCATCGCGGTTACCATCCCGCATTCTGACTCATCCATCGGTAGCGCCAGCTTCATGTCATGCGTCAACACCACCTTATTGAACTTTTGTTCCGCGTACAGCGGCCATGCCACCATTGGAACCCCCGCACACACGGCTTCTAAGATGGAGTTCCACCCGCAGTGTGTCACAAACCCGCCCACAGACTTGTGGTTGAGTACAGCCACTTGCGGCGCCCACTTCTTCACCACGAGCCCTCTATCTTTCGTACGCTCCACGAAACCTTCTGGCAACAGTACATCCAAGTCCGGCTCAGGCGGTGGCAGAAACCGGTCTTCTTTTTTGTTTGAAGGCGGGCTTCTAACCACCCAAAGAAACCGAACTCCACTCATCTCCAACCCTTTCGCTATCTCCTTCAACTGCTCACTCGAAAACACACCCAAACTCCCAAAACACAAATACACAACACTTCCACTCGGTTGCAAATCAAGCCAGTTCAAACACTCGTGCGAACCATCACCACCACTCGCCACCAACGTCCCAAGCATAGATCGTGGCGTAGCGATCTGGGACACAAACTCCATCGTTTATGCTATAATGCTCGACTCCAGGAATCAAACGTGTTGATGATGATTCCGCTGATCTTGAAAGTACTGGACTACCAATCGACGATGTATAGCGGCAGCCCAGGCGTTGAGAGTGTATCATATCTTAAAACTTAGTAGCGTTTTATGAATTGTCGGAAGGTAAGAATTGTGCAAGCAGCATGCACCGGAGTAAAGAAGTAGTAAACCGGCGGGTTAATATCAGCACAGGCATCACTGTGGTGCAAAGAAGTCGATACGAAGCGGAGATGTTAGACGATGAAGAGATCGATTGTAACGCATCGCGTTAGTGTTGCTACTCGAATAAGCTCAAGATGAGGCTTCATAAAGGAATGTAGGGTCAAGAGGATGTCAGGGAGTGTGAAGGTGATGGCGGGGAAGGGTGTCGGAGATGTGCAGACGTAGGTGCTGTGGTGCCGGTGTTGAAGGAGGGAGAGAGTGAGACGACGATGAGAAAGAAGGTGTGTTTGGTGATGAGTTTTCGAGCTCCACCATTGAGATGAGTGTCCATACCCGGCGATGGATAAAAATATATTCCCATTTTGTGTTTGCTTAGAGAGAAAGAGTAACGGAGAAATGATGTTATGAGATGATGTTTTGAAAACAATAATAAATATACGCATGTGTTGTATTCACAACCATAAATTCAATTAACTTAAAAATGTACTTTCTTATCGATAACATGCACTTCCATGCTACCAAACATTTTTTACGTGTCTAGTATGTGACTCGTATTGATTGGGTATTTTTTTATTATAACATTTTGTAAGGAACCGGTAGGATTTCCAACAACTAACATGAGATAAAATATAAAATAATATTTGTAATAGTCCAAATAAAATTTACAAAGTTACGATGGTGTAAAGAACAGTTTGACAGCAAAGTGAAAACTGAAAAGATATCAAACTCTATAAAAATGAATGCAAATATTGGTATTGTTATTGTTCAGGAAGCAATAATATATTACATGTATCACAGAGTAACAAAGTTTGGTTACAATGGTTTAACTAGTTAGATTCTTCCGTGCTTCGCGGCGGGAATTCTTTCGGTATATGTTTGTTTTGTTACAGTTCCGTATTCACAATAGCCTATAGTAGTCGAAAGAGAAAATTAACTGTATATCGATCGAAAACAATAAAAAAGAATAGCGATACCGGTACTGATGTTGTTCGTTAATATTGATTAAGTTGGTTTGCGTTCTATGTTTTTTTTTCACCATTACGATATACATTTTATTGATAACGAATATTGTGCCGCGCGTTATCATACCAAACTAAACCGAAACCGACTGAACAACATTTGTATTGGCACTGGTCTTTTTTTATCGTTTTCCTTTCGATAAATTACCAACGTTTTGGTATTGTACCGTACCGAACAACATCGTTTTCGGTACAAAAGTTTGTTTATATTGTTTTTTTTTCTTTCGATAAGCTGACATCTTAGTCCTACCATCCATACCGATCATCTATGGGGATACCTGCAATCATTTTTATGGTTTACGGTTTGAAAAATTTACATTTATACAACTCTATCTATGATGAAACTGAAATAACGTTACCAGAACTATGACACTCTGAACTGGTCGGTGTCGTACGAACTACATTGGTGCTAGTAACGGTGTTCGTTTTTGTCGTTTTCGCTCATGTAAAACTTGTGTTGATTCCTATACCAAATGCATGTATCGTACTGGTACTGTAACGAAGGAAACTGATATCGATCTAATGCGTGCGGTAACGTGCCATGACAACGCACGAGCAAATAACTTAGAATGTAAAAAAATAAATAAACGTAGATCCGAATTTAATAAAAAGTTAACACTAAAAACTCAAATTAAAATAATTAATAAAATATTACTAATAAAAATTCCTAAATCTTATTGGTTACTATTTATTATTAAAAATAAGGAATATTGGATTTTAATATCCCAACTACTCGTCGTTGGCCGGCAACAGTCCCAACTTAAAAATAACTACCGGTAGTCCCAACTATTGACATATTGGCCATCAATGGACCCTGACTAACAGAACGCTAACGCCGTTAGTGTCCGGTCGCTGGAAAACGTTTATGGCAAGAAAAGGTTTTCTAGAGGTCCGATCTTAGGTTACAAAGAGGTTTGGGACGAAGATGTTAATTTTCCTGCCAAAAAGTTGAGTTTTCCCGCAGGAAAAAGAGTTTTCCGACGACTTAAAAAATTAGGGTTTTACTAGAAAAGGTTCCTAAAGGTCCGTAATAAGGTTACAAAGAGGTTTGGGACGAAAACGGTGAGTATTCCGGCCAAAGGCGTTTTTTCGGCAACCGGAGACTAACAGCGTTAGAGTTCTGTTAGTCAGGGTCCATTGGACGCCAATATGTTGATAGTTGGGAATGTCAGTGCTTATTTTGAAGATGAGATTGTTGGAGGGCAACGACGAATAGTTAAGATTATTAAAATTCAATATTCCTAAAAATAATAATATAAATAATTAAAAAAAAGTAATTTACTATTCATCATAAGTTTAGATTAATATGTATAATAATTACATACAACTTTCTCATGAGATCCTAAAAAAAGTTGTGATTTGTTAAAAAAAATAGTGAAAGGTGTTTTAAATCAATCAAAAACCATAAAAACAATTACTGATATCACTTCCCAATACATATTTTGGTACGATAATACCAATCTTGATACCGATGTTTTCCGGTTGGTATTTACCATACATACACTCGGTATAGTTTACTATGCAAAAAAAGTTATATACACAAAAGTTGTCTAATGTAACCTGAAAAATAAAACCGTGTTCTACATTGATCAAAATCATACAAAGGAGTTTTGATATCGGTTCCGAAATGTCAATACTGTACCGATTTTTTGATTAGTAAAGGTTTGTTTCATCACGATTTTGATATGATATCGATACTCGCTATACTTACAATACAAAAAAATACTATATTTTAAATACAACTTCACTTTCAATAAAATTTATGTCTAGATGTTTTAAGAAAAAATAAACAAAACTAACTATTATATTGTTTTGTTAAAGTTATCATAAATCAGAAAAGTCAAAATAGTAAATAGGTTAAAAAAAGTTATATCAAAATTAGAAAAAGAACTTCCAAGTGTCAAGGGACTATTTTGATTAGTAAAAGTGTTATATGAGGTTATATATACTAGGAGTTGACTTCCAAACTCACAGACCTCATTATGAATGAATTTGGATGTAACTCGCATCAAATCATTTTCATGGATCTTAGTCATAAGATACTTTGATTTAGGTATACTCATTTAGTATTATTTGACCTGAGATGCATACTAGAACTTTCGTTTACTAAAGACTGTTCTTTGATCAGTGTCAACCACTGTCGAATAACTTCCAGTCATAAAGACATTGTTTGGGAGTAGTTCTGAAGTTCAGTGGGAGTTGTATGTAGTCAAGATGGGATTTTGTACTCTTACATGATATGTAATAGTTAAACATCGGGGCACCCTCGTTAATTCAAACTAGTGAAGTGTAAGGCCTTACCCAAACTTACTGTGTGTTTGATAGGACCACTTTGATTCTTGAATAGAACAATAATGATTGAATACTATGTGAGATTTTATCTGATCCATGTCTCTTTGTTCAATTAATGTCTTATACAGAAAGGATAGATGACAACGATTACCATAAGCTCATTGTCTTGCAAAAGGATGTTCCAAGATGTTTTGGTTAATGCCTTTAAAGTGTCATAACTTGTTGGAGACAGCCATGTGTAGCTAGAGCAGAGCGCCTCTGGCTGTCAGTGTTAATGGACTTAATCAAAATCGTCCTAGTGGGAGACTGTTGGAAAAATGGACCGGTCCGATTAATTAACGCGGCCGACCGAGTTATGACCCGTAAGAGTTACACCGTGGGAAACGAACTAAAATCCACTTAACTGGTTTAACTGGTAGTTACGAACTATATGCAAAATGGATCATAATTATATTTATAATTGTGAGCCGGTTCATATCATTAATACTCGTTATTAATAATATAATTGTTTATCTTAATTATTAAAACTTTTACGGGTATTAACTGAGAGACGAGTACATGGACTGGGTGAGACAGGTACACTCTTACGCCACTTGTCGCACATGCACCTTTGCATTGCCACTTGTCGCACATGCATGAACTCCTAGCCACTTGTCGCGCATGCACTCTTGCATCGCCACTTGTTGCACATGCATGAACTTCTCGACACTTGTCCAACTTCCATGTGCATGTCTGCCATTTGTCGCACATGCATGGAGCTCATATGCTATATAAAGAAATGTATGGACTAGCTTTTTGAGGTAGAACAACTTTGTCACAACCCAACCGATGGCGGAAACGTCGGGGTGAGACGAACAAATTGCTCAAAATGTCATAACGCTACTTTGCGAAAATATTTAACAACTCAAAATTTCATTGATAGTAAATTGATAATACAATGGTTCGAAATGAAAATACAACAAGTTTCAATGGTAATACAACATGAAAGAAAATACATAAATTAATTTTAGGTGTGTATCTAATCCACCCTAAATAGATTTCTTCAACGATCATCAACTAGTTTCTTGCAACATGCATTAAAATAATATATATCAACAAAAAGTTGGCGAGCATACAAGTTTGTTACATAGCATAATAGTGAATAAAGTTTGACTCGTATCCAACATGGTAATCATGGCATATAATTGTTACAACATACTAAACATGTGATTTTTATATGTCAATCCAAAGTCAAACGCAATCGTGTTTACCCAACATCATCGAAACGAAAAGGTGTAATATAGTTTACTTAACAATACCACAAGTTTACTGGCGGTGCGTTACTCCTATAGCGCTATATTTGTTAAGGTAGGCTAGTAAAGTTAAGGAGCATATAATACAAGTCTAACATTGCATGCGATAATCAAGAATATGGACAAGTATCTTGTTATTTAACAGATATAGTAATTGTGTAAACAAGGTTTATTGTGATTGGTGACTTGTACATGTTGCACCAAAAGTGTTTAAAATAGAAAATGGGATTCGAGTATACTCACAGTTTTGCAAGCTTTCCTTGTTATTCCTTGAAGATTGGAGAGTTGAGTATGGAAAGTGCAACAAAACTTGTAAAATATAGAAAGTGCACAGGAGAACTCTCAGAACAAGTAAAAGGTTTCCGAAAATAGAAAGTTTCCCAAAATGGAAAGTGCAACAAAACTTGTAAAATATAGAAAGTGCACAGGAGAACTCTCAGAACACTCACAACCGCCGCCAACAACTGCCGCCACCGCCGCTACCCTACCTGTACCCGTGTTTCATTAGTTCGTATTACTAGCACGTGTTCATTGAACCTCGATGTCTCAATCGGTTAGTTATTAACCGAGGTATACCTTTCTCATCGGCAGTTAGATATTCTTATCACTGTGCTCGTAATTTGCATGTAACCTGATCCTGTCGGGTTTTGTTTATTGTTGATCACTCGTTTTTTCCGCTGCGTTTTATTGATCACTGGTATTATTTATTGAACCGGTTTTTAATAAATAAAATTTTAATTGCTTACCATGGAATCCCAATTAACTTATTACAAGTTACAAATTCAAAATCTGTTTTCAACTATTCTAGATTTTCATTTTATTTTATAACCCATATTGTCTCTCATAGTTATTCTGATAGAGAATTGGAATGCCTCAGTTGCAATTTAGATTGAATTATTAAAGAGAACATGGAAAAGGGATAGAAGATTTTTATTGTAGAAAACTTAAAATGTAATTATAACGATAACCAAAGCTATGCCATCTCTCCATGCATCATGCAAGAGCTTCAAAAGTCTAGCAAACTCATACCTACCTTACATTGCATTATTCATTACTACTTATACTATTTCTCTCCAAACAAACTCTTAGCCACTTTAGAAACTACACCTTTACCCCTTCTAATATAATCGTGTACTTATTTAGGTTTATCTTTTGAAAGGACTAAGGAATCAATAGTGTCACTGCTTCCCCATTCCAATAAATTCTTGACATCAATACTTGCATCCAAAAACTGACCTTAGATCCATAACACATCCTCTATAGTGGCGTCCTCTGCGGATTGCCCCTGCCAATGTACTAGCCATTGTTCCATTGAATCGAAACCAATGTTACATTGAATTAGAACCATCACGAAGCAACCATGTTGCTAAAATAGCAGCAACAGTGAATGCCTCATTGTCTCTAGCTACCAATTCAGTAGGTAAGACTGAGTCGTTGGGTCCCTAATTAGCTTTCTTTAAGAGAGAAACGTGTAACCTCCGATGAATTTAAGAAGTGGGAGGCAACTACAATCGATGGGCAACAGGACCGATTTTTTCAATAATTCGAAAGGGCCTAAAGAACATTGCAGCCAACTTGATGTGTCTAAAATATACACACACGTATATATACTCCTATATTTTTTATTGACTTTTTGGTTTTTATTTAATATTATTCTCGTATTTACATATTTGGATTTCATTAGTTTTAAATGAAAATGAACAAAACGTTTAATATGCGAGCAGATCTCATATATTATTATTCTTGATATAAATAAAAAGAAAAAGAAATAGAATAAAAACTTGAGTTGTCGTTGGTAATTGAAAAATAAGAGTTAAATGCTTGGTTGGTTACTGTGATTTGCAAATATTGCAGACTTGTTCCTAGTGGTTCAATAATTACAAAGTTGGTCCTGATAGTTGTAATTTTTGCACTCGGGTGGTCCTTTACATAAGTTAGATTTTTCAGTTAAGTATAGGTGAAATGACATATTTCCCCCTCAATAATTAAGAAAACTAAATATATATAAATTATAATTATTAATAAATTCAAGTGGGTCCCATTTCCTACCCCTACCCTTTCCCACCCCCACCTTCTTCTTCTTCAATCCTCCTGATATCTTCCTGGACCATCATAACCCCCCATTAATTTAGGTGATAATAAAACCTCCACCACCACCACCACTACTGTCTCACCTCCACCACCAGTAACCCACCACAACCGCCGTCAACCCACCTCGACCACCGTCTCCCATCTAGCACCGAACACCCACCACCACCGTCGTCAACCCATCACAACCACCTCCACCATCGATTGTTTACCAAAATACACCCACCACCACCGTCGTCAACCCATCACAACCGCCACCTCCACCGTCACCTTCAGCCCACCACCCCAACCTCCACCGTCAACATCGCAAATTATTGGTTCGAATTAAACCAGGTTGACCAAATCCTTCAAGACCAATTCCTTCTTCAAGATCCCGGGTCACCACTTTATCAAATGTATGTATCTTCATCTATTCACCTCTGTATATTTTTTCTATTTATCTTGTGTACGTAATCAAAGTTAAGTGAAATCAATGGTCAGTGTGCTTTTGTCAGTTGTTGATTCTTAGTAGTTTTTGTGGTCTATATTAGTGATATGTATGTCAATATAATGTTAGATTGTTAACCATTGATTTTTAATGATTGAAGGTGGTTCTTTATATGTTATAATGTATATGTCATAAAGTCAAATTGATTAATCGTTAATCTCAAATCTGACAAAATAATACCTGTCATATGTGTTTTTCACAAGCTCGAATATTTCACTTCAATTGAGAAGTCCTGTTATCTGACACAATGGAAGTCACTTTATATAAAGCAATCACATGGTTGAAAAAGTTCGGTAGCCTTATATTCTTTGACATTGTGGGTTGAAGGTGGAACTGGAGGTGGAGGTTGGGGTGGCGGGCTGAAGGTGACGGTGGAGGTGGTGGTTGCGGGTTTACGGTGGAACTGGAGGTGGGGGAGGTGGTGGATTTAAGGTGTAGGTGGTGATGGATTTTAGAGAGAGAGAGGGATAGAGGAAGAAGATGAGGGGGGGCCACCCATCTTTATATGTTTTTATTTTTTAATTGGTTAGGGGTAATTTAGTTATTTCGCACACATTTAACTAAGAAATTTAACACATATTATTGATAAGGACCATCCGAGTGTAAAAATTACAACCACTGGGATCAAGTGTGTAATTATTAAACCACTAGGACGAAGTCTACAATATTTGCGAACTACAGGGACCAACCAAGCATTTAACTTGAAAAATAAAGTTAATTATCTAAATGCTAATGTTGAATAATAAAAGAATGCAATTAAATTCGACATTACTGGTTTGTTTTTATTCACACGTGTAAGTGCTAAACAACAAGAGTTGGAATTGAACTATTATGATGATATTGAAGTATACTTGAACCGAAAGAAGTGTTTGTTCTAATGACACATGAAAGAAGAATGAGAGTGCAAAAAGACCATTGAATACTTAAAGAAATCTTAAAATTACAACTACATGCCATGGTTTGGCCCAACTACACAGTGGCGGATGCAGGATTTTTTTCACTGGGTTCACTTTTTAAGGTGTCCGAATTTTGGTCAACCCGATGTTATATTTTTTCGGGTCGGGTTTTATCACTAAAGTCACCTTTTTCCTATGATGCTTTAAAGGGCATTCCTATCCCACTATCTATCTTTTTCTCTAAAAACAAATTGATTTGTAATAAACTTTTACAGAACAAATTCGAGTTAGAACCAGTACATCTAAAAATAGTCATTTTAGTTCGAATTACAACGACAAAAGCATAAAACTTGACCAAATGAGCATTTATTTGAGCCGGTTTGGCGGTTCCAAAGACAAAAGCATCTAAATGAACCATTTCTATGGCTTATTTCTCTTAATTGGTTAATAGAGATTAATGAAATAAAATTAATTTATATCTAACAGCCACCAAGAAAACTAAAATGAATTTTCAAGTACATAACAAAAAATATCCCCCACCCTAGCCCAGTTGGGTAAGTTGGGCCGGTTTCTCCATGGAGACTCCGGTTCGACTCCCGGCTTGGGCAAAAGGTGCCGCACGTCCCAATGATGGTTCGCTTCCTACCGAGGCATGGTTCGATCTGGAGGGCAACCCGGTTTTACCTAGCTTTTACTCCAGCGAGGCTCTCGTGTGGGGACAGTATGGTTTCCGGCCGAAGGTCAGTCAGAGCGGCAGCCGGGGCCCGATAGAACATCGCGTCTGCGAATGTTGGGCTGACGGGTAACCATCCTTGATGAGAACCCGGTGACCAATGGTCCATGTACATATTGAAAGCCACCCTTAAAAAAAGTACATAACAAAAAAGCTCAGCCATGACCCAGACCTGCAACAAACAAAATAGTTTGACTAACAATAATGAACTAAGCTCAGCCATGTTAACTCTTATAGTTCACTCTTTTGTTTAACTCTAATATATTACTAAAGTCAGCCATGTTAACTCTTATAGTTCACTCTTTTGTTTAACTCTAATATATTAGTTTAAAATTAAAATAACAAAGAACAAGGGGTGGAGCGGGACTCGAACTAGGGGTGTCAAGTTAAAGGAGGGACAATTAACCAGTGGAACACAAGAGGATTTGTTTATGGGTTCCCTCAATATTTTACTTATGGGTTCCTTTTCAGTTTATCTTATACATTTACACTAAAAATTAAAAACCGAATGGGTTCCTGGGAACCCGATCTTTATACATAAATCCGCCCCTTCAACTACATTAATGATTTGTTTTTATTTAAACAAGAATTTGAATTGAAGTATACATGAATTGAAAGAAGTATTTGTTCTCATGACACGTAAAAGAAGAATAAGAATGCAAAAAGACCATTAAATCCTTAAAGAAATCTTAAAATTACAAGTACATGCCATGCTTGGCTTGGCCCAACATCCTCTAAAGATCCGTTAGAAGCCCATGTTGAGAAACAAGTTGTATTGGACCAAAATTATAACACCTAAGGCTACTGGAGGGGGGTCGATTATTATTTATTTTAGAGGGGTGTTTATTTTTTAGTAGACATCACATACGAAACCCTACTGTTGGAAAGAGAAAACAATACAAAGCTTAGTGAGGGATGGATTTCAAGGCTTTGAAGGAAGAGGAGGCTTGAGTTTGAAGATTATTGCGTAAAGATTTAAGCTTTCGATTAGAACTCTTTGTTTATGTTTTTCGGTTTAATCAAACTTGATACTTTGACAATGTTTTCTAAACCGTTCGCTTTAAATTTATTTTTGTTTCCCTTCCGAATATAAGTAGCTAAACTTGTTATGGTTACTTTGGTTGATGAGCTAGATGATTGTTTGATTGAATAACTTTTGGTTTTGAATGAATGTGGTGATTTACATGTTTTAATTTTGAAACTGAATCTAAATAATTGCATTTTGGTATGGATTGATTTGATAATTTATTTGTTGGTTACATTGCTCTAGATACTTAGAAATAACTTTAGAGCCGGGAGTCAATTAAGGTTGTTAATCTTTCAGTCTAGACCTTGAAGGTGAGAAATCTAATTCAAGTTTATTAATTATTAAATTAAATTGATTAAAACGTGCAATATTTTCTAGAAGTGAGAAATCAAATCTAGAACTGCTAGGTTATTAGTTGGGCGTTGTTTGACAGTTTGGGTAGCCGGTCATTCGGGTTCACCTGTTTATTCGTGTCTAGAGTTTCCTAGGGTTTCAGTGTTCTTAGTTATTTCAGCTTCTTAATTTGAGAGTTTTAGTAAATAAATTACTTTATACCTGATAGTTGTGGGACTTGGTGGTCGATAACTCGAGTCAGTCCATTTTAGCACTTCTTCAGTTTTAGATTCAGTTTATCTTATGGGGGTTTATCGGGTGAGACAGAGTCTTCATTCAAAACGAGGGCTAGGATTTTAGTCATGAGTCTAGGGATTCTATCCTAGGTAACCTATTTTTACCGCGTCTCATGTTGACCATTGCTAACCACGTTGGCCGGGTTTGACCCGAGTTGACTGAGTTGACCGGGTTTGACCCGAACACCATAACTGAAACGAAACTACCCCTTGACCGTTGTTGACTTGTCAACCCAAACCGAGCTTGAACCGTGTTGGACCGAGTCGTGCCGAGTTGTACCGAGTCGAATCGAGTCCCACCGAGTCGAACCGAGTTGCACAGTACCCGTCTGAATCTGACCCGAATCCCACACCTTAGCCAATACATGACTGAGCCAAAACAGAAACATTATTAACCCGAACATCGAACTGAATCTCAAATCTGAACTGAACAAGAATCAAAACTGTACCTAAACCGAATCACCACCATCACCGCCGCTGGATGGCCTAGAGCCGCAAGCTGCGGCTGTTGTTCTGACGTCACCACCAACTCGATGTCAAACAAACCCAACCCGAACCAACCCATAATCGAACCTAGTCAGAACAAAACCTGATCCCGCCCCCAAATCGTCGTCGTCGCTGGCCTCCGGCACTACTACTGTCGTCTCTCTCTCTCTCGTCACTTCTCTCTATCTCTCCTGCGCCTCTCTCTCCTCTGCGTCTCTCTCTCTCCTGCGCCTCTCCCTCTCTGTCCATGATCTCTCTCTCTTCCTCTTTTGATATGCGAGGTGTGGGGATGTTATAGGGAAGAAGGAGGGTGGTTGTGTGGTGGTAGCATCGCCGGAGGGGTGTCGCCAGAAAACGATCTCCGGTGACCGGAGACGAGAGAGGAGGCAGAGGATTTCTTTGATGGAGGCTAGGGTTTTGGTGAGGGAAATGAGAAAAGAGGTATTTGTAGTTAGGTTTTTAAGTGGGCTTGGGCCCTACGTCCACAAGCTCGTTTCGCACGGCCCGATACATTTTCTGAAGCCCGTTTTCGCTCCCGATCTTCATAGATTGTCGTAAATATAACGTTAAGTCGAAAAATACTCAAAGTTACGTCAGAAATCGATATTTGACACGTATTTTTGTCGGTTTCCTTAAAAGGCGTAAACTGGTTCGGTTGTCGCTTCTTGTCTGTTTTCCGATGCGATTTCGAATACGAGTATTGAAATTCAATTACGAAGCTAATTATGTCATAATATTTTAGTTTTGAAAGCCATACTTGAGTCCGATGCTTCCGTTTCATTGTCAGTGCATTCCTGTAGTCTCATTTTTCATTCACGTACGCGTTTTTTGACATTCGAAAGCACAATAAATTCGCAAAACTAAATTCATATGTATAAATTATACTTATAGGATTCGTATGTGTCGGCATTGTCAGTATTTTGTCCGACGTCAGTTCGTTACCACTTATCGTTCAGTAGTGTTCCCGCAAATCATCATTCGCGCCCTGTAAGGCCGGATGGACGTTCGTAGGCACTCCAATAGGCCTAATTAAGTTAATCAACGACTTACACACTAATTATTATCATCCTAATATTTGTTATTCGCGAAATTAAAACCCGCAAACTACCAGTTGTCACACGACCTCCCAGGCGCCACGTGGGAGACTCCCTGTCTCCTCCTGCGACGCGCGAGAGAGTCTAGCCTGCGCTATGGGTTCTGGGAGAAGTTTAGTTGCACTTGTTCGGTCAAAAATCAATAACTCTCTCCCTCTCTCTCGAATTGTTGTTCTAATACCTGGACCCCTAAACCTCGAAACTCTGCTCCGTATGAAGTGTACTAAACCCTAATTACTGAAATGATACCCTGTCCGATTGATTTGAAAACTAATTAACGGATGCCAAAGTGCTGCCTGAATAAGGCTATTCTTTGTTAACTACGTTGAGGTTTTGATCTCGTGATTATCGTTAAATTTGAGTTGGGTTAATACACTAATCCTTATTACATTCTGCGAAATTAGGGGTTAGACCAGAAGGTTCAAAACTATAAATTCACTTATAAAGTAGTTGCTTAACTATCGTAAGACTCGGAACTATAAACTTACTGTTAATGAAGATGCTTAGAATCAGTAGGCCTATTAAAGCAGAACTATAGATTTGCAATGTGAGTTATTCTTTTTTTTTCTCACAACTTTGTGAGACATTCTCTTTTCTTTACACTATTGTGATGCTTAAATGTTTTCATAACCATAAATATTTTCCAGTTATCACTTATAATTACAGGGGATTAAGTTTTTGTATTCTTAAATTATTGTCGGTATTTGGGGTTTTGTATACAGTACTTGACACAGCAACAAGTTAGTCAATAGTAATATGACTACAGTCACCTAATTGGGTGTGTGACAAATACTGATTTGAGTTATTGAAAGATATAAACAAATGTAAAAACCCTTAATACTGTAATTATAAGAATGTGTCATTTTATACAAATGAATGATCTCACAAGAATTTCCTGCTGATAAAATGTTTTTAAACATGTTTCGGTGGTTACAATAGAAATAAACAAGATTTGTGATACGACACCAAAAAGGCTTAAAGGATGGCTTATTTTATCAATTAAAATTAAGAAACGTTGTCTTATATATTCGGATTTATCCCCTATTAAAGCTACATTTGTAAAACATGGGTTTTATTCTCATTTGTTATAAATAAAATTCCAGTTTTTCTAACTCTGATATTTTTCCTAGCTCACGTCCTAATGAAATTTCCGCTGCTATATTTTCAAAATAACCACCGGTAACACTTGACTATTCACGACGCCCATCCAGGGTGTGGTCGGGGGTTGTGACATTCACCGTGCGTTAAATCTTCAATCCTCTTGCATTTTCTCTTGTGAATCCTTCAAAACCAAGTTCTTCAGTCCTTTTCTCGCTACCCAGTCGATTTCCAGTCGTTTCTAGGGTTTCCATCGCAGAGCTTAAATAGGAGACTCTAATTGGGCTTCGTAAACCATATGGGCCATCCACTTTAATAAGTACGGATCATATTCTTCTGACATGGCCCAATCTGGCCCAAATCTCAATATTGATTTTGTCTTTTTATCTGGTGGCGCTTACGACTCGTACTCTTTGGATCGAGTACGGGTCATACTCTTTCTGCTATTCCTACCTTTCTTCAACTTTTCTCCTTCTGTTCCAAAAATGGCTTTTTATGTCCAAATTACTTCCTTTTCACTAATTACCTACAAATCCTCAACAAAACATTATAACTACTTATTCTTATCAGATTTGAGATAATTACCCCTAAAAGCGGGTATTTTAACACTCAAATATTACGTATTCTACAACTATATCAGTAAAATACCGAAACATGCATTTTGGCTTCTAGCACTTAAATTGTAACTCAATTAGATTTTGTTTTTCCTTAACCAGTTTGACCTGTTATCAATTTTCTTTATTTCTAACTTCTTGATTCAATTCATTTGTTGTTTTTAGATTGAAAAGTTGAACTTGGTTATCAAGGAGTATGTTAGGGAAAATGATGAAGAAAAATAAAGGTTAAATGAAATCATTGCGGTGTTGTTACTGAAAAGAAAAAAAATGATAAGCTGGATAAAAGTATGATGCTAAATTGGATGTAAAAAATTGAAGCTATGTAACATCTATGAATGGAAGATAATCTACAAACACTTGGTTATGAATGTTTGGATGTTTATCATGTTATCATGTTCGGTGTTGTTTGGATATTTTTTATTTAATTTTTTTACGGCAGTGTTTTCTAACATTTTAATCTAGGGGTGTGATAAAACTGGGGGCAAAACATCGTATGGGAAGGTCAAGTTCTTTAAGTTATCATAGCTCGGAGGGGTTTTCCCTTGATCTTGATCCTATTATAATATTATTAAAGCCTTTTATATAATTTTATAATTTTGTTGAAATGTAACTTTTAATGAATAAAGCATGGAAATGGGAGATCTTCAAACATTTAATGTGGCAAATATGCAATGCGGGCGTTAATGTGGTAGCAAATATTCAATATTACAATCACAAAAGGTGGTAATATTGGTGGCTAAATGATGATAAAATGACCATCTTTCGTGTTCACTAATTGGTTGCATTAAGGTAATTGACATGAGTGTTTTTGCCATCGCATTTTCGGTTGAAAACGATGACAACAAGACAATTGCAGTCGTGTTGTTACCGGAAATGCGGTCATGAAATCCATGTTTTCTACTAGTTAAATAATATAGTGTTGTTACATATCAACTTATTTGGAACACTTTGTATACATTTTACCATTTTGTTTTCTATCTTTCTCATCTTAATAGTATTTCGAGTTACAAGTTATACTAAAACAATTCATGTAATGTCATGTGTTTTCATGCAATTTCATTATCTTGGATCTTGCAAAGCAAAAAACTAATAACAAACTAATACAATACTTTGTTATTTGCATATCAAAACTTTATATTCATACTAGCACTTTTCATGTTAATAGTATTTCAAGATACTAAACCAATTCATGTAGTGTCATGTGCTTTTGTGCAATTTCAATTCCTTGGATCTTGAAAAGCAAATGGTAATATTAGGGTCTTTACAAACAACCTCTCAATATGATCAACAAGACGTAACATACAAAAAAGTGTTATTTAAACATCTATTGATAAACAAGAAACAACAAACAAATCTTTAGGTACAACGATTTTGACATTATTATGGCATATTGTATTTTTGTGCAATCCACATTATGTTGGCGCGATACAACTAGCTGGTGGACATGAGTGCTTCATAGTATAAAAACAAGACGAAGCAAACATCAGATGTGGGTCACTGTATTGTACAGATTTTGATTTATGTTTCATAAAACTTGTAAAGTTATAAATTTTATTATATTTAAGTTCATCTATTTTCACCAACTTTTATTTATGTTTTCTAACTTTGCAAAAACATTGTAAATTTTGATGAGTTTTTGTTCACATAAAGAATAAAAATAAAACAGTACAAAGTTCTATGGATAGAAAAAATTAAGTAATTAACATATATAGTTTTTGGATAAAACTTTGCAAAAGCATTGTGAATTTTGATGACTTTTTGGCTGGGAACAGCCACTTATTGTATAATTCTTGGATAAAACCAAATTTATCGATGACAATTTTTCTTAATTTATATTGCATGTTTATTATTATTATTATTATTATTATTATTATTATTATTATTTGCTTTTATCCTTTTATTCGTTCAAAGCCAGTCAAATTCAAAGCACAAAATCACATTAATACTTTGATAGCAAAGATCAATGTTTTAAAAACCGGTTTTTAAATTATACCGGATTAGACTCAGAAATGGTTCAACCGGTTGAACCGGGTTGTATCGGACGGTTCAACGGTGTTGACCAATTAACACTATAAATCCATTAAATATAATTTTTACCTCAAAAAATAATCCAAACTACATCATTTCATAATAAAAACAATATTCTAGAAGTTAATCCATAATAAAAAAAATTAAAAAGTTCACTACCATGGCCATCCTCATCAAGTTAATCAATTGGAATGTTAATGAATCAAGTTAGGATTGCTTAAAAGGTGAATAGTCACCTTTTAAGGCTCATAAAAATTAAAAGTTTAAAATTTTAACCTTTGACCCGGTATAAACCGGCACCGGTACACACGTATAACCCAATTTACCGGCGGTACAACTTTTTTGTCGTTTCCTTAATTTACCGGTATGATTCGTACTGGCCAAGCATCCAGCATCCAGTTTAACCGGTTCAACTGGCAGGTTTAAACCGGTTTTTTAAAACATTGGCAAAGATAGCAAAGACAAATGGGGAAAAGCAAACAATGAGAATCCAAATTTTATTATTGAGTGTGGTCAACCAAATTTTAGCCACAATATTTAATGTATTGTAATAAACATATATCGATATTATTAACATGTATTTATATAAAGTTTTTAAATAAATATTAGATCAACACTTAAGTTAATTTGCTAAATACTTTGATATTCGATATTATATTTTATCATGTATTCATATAATTAATTTGCTAAATAGTTTGATATTTATATATCTATATTACAAACATATATGTATTTATATAAACTCTTTACCCATCTCAACAAGATAACAAGTTAGAACGTATGATTCATACAAAATGACAACTCCACAATTTGTGTATCAAAGATCAAAGAGAATACTTCAACAAAATATTTAATTATGTGCTCAAGAACTGATATTGACCATCTTAACAAGACTTAAGCACCGAGAAATTCAGATAATTTATTATAGCATCGCCTTGACCAAAGAAGAGATGAACCAATACTACCACAATGCAACTAACTTAGACAGAGCCACACGAGAAGACCCACCCTCACTCAATGCCATATCCGCCTCCTCTTTTCTTGCGGTCGCCACCTCCCGAACAGCTTTACCTTCATCCCCCTCCATCAACTGTCTAACCCGCTTCTCCACCTCCATCGCGGTTACCATCCCGCATTCTGACTCATCCATCGGTAGCGCCAGCTTCATGTCATGCGTCAACACCCCTTATTGAACTTTTGTTCCGCGTACAGCGGCCATGCCACCATTGGAACCCCCGCACACACGGCTTCCAAGATGGAGTTCCACCCGCAGTGTGTCACAAACCCGCCCACAGACTTGTGGTTGAGTACAGCCACTTGCGGCGCCCACTTCTTCACCACGAGCCCTCTATCTTTCGTACGCTCCACGAAACCTTCTGGCAACAGTACATCCAAGTCCGGCTCAGGCGGTGCAGAAACCGGTCTTCTTTTTTGTTTGAAGGCGGGCTTCTAACCACCAAAGAAACCGAACTCCACTCATCTCCAACCCTTTCGCTATCTCCTTCAACTGCTCACTCGAAAACACACCCAAACTCCCAAAACACAAATACACAACACTTCCACTCGGTTGCAAATCAAGCCAGTTCAAACACTCGTGCGAACCATCACCACCACTCGCCACCAACGGTCCCACGCAGTAGATCGGTGGCGTAGGCTGATCTGGGACACAAACTCCATCGTTTATGGCTATAATTGCCTTTGACTCCAGGGAATCAAACGTGTTGATGATGATTCCCGCTGATCTTGGAAAGTGCTGACTAGGAAACTAATCCAGTATCCGACGATGGTATAGGCGGCAGCCCAGGCGTATGGATGAGTGTATTCATATCTTTAAAACTTTTAGTAGTGGTTTTATGAATTGTCGGAAGGTAAAGGAATTGTGCAAGGCAGCATGCACCGGAAGTAAAGAAGTAGTAAACCGGCAGGTTTAAATTATCAGCCACAGGCATCACTGTGGTGCAAAAGAAGTCGATAACGAAGGCGGAGATGTTAGAAGATGAAGAGATCGATTGTAAAACGCGATCGACGTTAGTGTTACTACGTCGAATAAGCTCAAAGATGATGGCTTCCATTGAAGGGAATTGTAGGGGGTCAAGAGGGATGTCAGGGAGGTGGTGGAAGGTGATGGCGGGGAAGGTGGCGGAGATGTGGCGGACGTAGGTGGCGGTGGTGCCGGTGTTGAAGGAGGGGATGAGAGTGAGGACGACGATGGAGAAAGAAGGGTGGTGTTTGGTGATGAGTTTTCCGAGCTCCACCATTGAGATGAGGTGTCCCATACCCGGCGATGGATACAAAACTGTAGTTCCCATTTTTGTGATTGCTTAGAGAGAAAGAGTTAACGGAGAAATGATGTTATGAGATGATGTTTTGAAAACAATAATAAATATTACGCATGTGTTGTACTCACAACCATAAATTCAATTAAACTTAAAAATGTGTCTTTCTTTATCGTCAATTTTAAGATAACATGCACTTCCATGGCTACCAAACATTTTTTACCTGTCTAGTATGTGACTTGTATTGATTGGGTATTTTTTTTATTATAACATTTTGTAAGGAACTGGTGGGATTTCCAAGAGCTAACATGAGACAAAATATAAAATAATATTTTTAATAGTCCAAATAAAATTTACAAAGTTACCATGGTGTATAGAAACAGTTTGACAGCAAAGTGAAAACTGAAAAGATATCAAACTCTATAAAAATGAATGCAAATATTGGTATTGTTATTGTTCAGGAAAAATAATATATTACATGTATCACAGAGTAACAAAGTTTGGTTACAATGGTTAACTAGTTAGGTTCTTCCCGCGCTTCGCGGCGGGAATTCTGTCGGTATATGTTTGTTTTGTTACAGTTCGGTATTCACAATAGCCTATAGTAGTCGAAAGAGAAAATTAACCTTATATCGATCGAAAACAATAAAAAAGAATAGCGATACCGGTACTAATGTTGTTCAGTTAATATTGATAAGTTGGTTTGCGTTCTATGTTTTTTTTTCACCATTACGATATACATTTTATTGATAACGAATATTGTGCCGCGCGTTATCATACCAAACTAAACCGAAACCGTCTGAACACCATTTGTATCGGCACTGGTCTTTTTTTATGGTTTTCCTTTCGATAAATTACCAACGTTTTGGTATTGTACCGTACCGAACAACATCGTTTTCGGTACAAAAGTTTGTTTATATTGTTTTTTTTTTCTTTCGATAAGCTGACATTTAGTCCTACCATCCCATACCGAACATCGATGGGGATACCTGCAATCATTTTTATGGTTTACGGTTTGAAAATTTTTCATTTTCTATCTATGATGAAACTGAATAACGTTACCAGAACTGTGACACTCTGAACCGGTCGGTGTCGTACGAACTACATTGGTGCTAGTAACGGTGTTCGTTTTTGTCGTTTTCGCTCATGTAAAACTTGTGTTGATTCCTATACCAAATATGCACTGTAACGAAGGAAACTGATATCGATCTAATGCGTGCGGTAACGTACCATGACAACGCGCGAGCAAATAACTTAGAATGTAAAAAAATAAATAAACGTAGATCCGGATTTAATAAAAAGTTAACACTAAAAACTCAAATTAAAATAATTAATAAAATATTACTAATAAAAATTCTTAAATCTTATTGGTTACTATTTATTATTAAAAATAAGGAATATTGGATTTTAATATCCCAACTACTCGCCGTTGGCCGCCAACAATCCCAACTTAAAAAATAACTACCGGTAGTCCCAACTATTGACATATTGGCCATCAATGGACCCTGACTAACAGAACGCTAACGCCGTTAGTCTCCGGTCGCCGGAAAACCGTTTTTGGCAAGAAAAGGTTTTCTAGAGGTCCGATCTTGGTTAAAAGAGGTTTGGGACGAAGATTTAAGTTTTCCTGCCAAAAAGTTGAGTTTTCCGGCTGGAAAAAAGAGTTTTCCGAGGACTTAAAAAATTAGGGTTTTACTAGAAAAGGTTCCTAAAGGTCCGTAATAAGGTTACAAAGTGGTTTGGACGAAAACGGTGAGTATTCCGGCCAAAAGCGTTTTTCCGGCAACCGGAGACTAACAGCGTTAGGGTTCTGTTAGTCAGGGTCCATTGGACGCCAATATGTTGATAGTTGGGAATGTCAGTGCTTATTTCTGAAGATGAGATTGTTGGCGGGCAACGACGAATAGTTAGGATTATTATAATTCAATATTCCTAAAAATAATAATATAAATAATTAAAAAAAGTAATTTACTATTCATCATAAGTTTAGATTAATATGTATAATAATTACATACAACTTTCTCATGAGATCCTAAAAAAGTTGTGATTTGCTAAAAAAAAATAGTGACATGTGTTTTAAATCGATCAAAAACCATAAAAACAATTACTGATATCAGTTCCCCAATACATATTTTGGTACGATAATACCAATATTGGTACCGATGTTTTCCGGTTGGTATCAGTTCAATTCGTTACCATACATACACTCGGTATAGTTTACTATGCAAAAAAAGTTTATATACACAAAAGTTGTCTAATGTAACCTGAAAAATAAAACGGTGTTCTACATTGATCGAAAATCATACAAACGAGTTTTGATATCGGTTCCGAAAATGTCAATACTGGTACCGATTTTTTGATTAGTAAAGGTTTGTTTCATCACGATTTTGATATGATATCGATACTCGCTATACTTACAATACAAAAAAATACTATATTTTAAATACAACTTCACTTTCAATAAAATTTATGTCGAGATGTTTTAAGAAAAAATAAACAAAACTAACTATTATATTGTTTTGTTAAAGTTATCATAAATCAGAAAAGTCAAACTAGTAAATAGGTTAAAAAAAGTTATATCAAAATTAGAAAAAGAACTTCCAAGTGTCAAGGGACTATTTTGATTAGTAAAAGTGTTATATGAGGTTATATATACTAGGAGTTCACTTCCAAACTCACAGACCTCATTATGAATGAATTTGGATGTAACTCGCATCAAATCATTTTCATGGATCTTAGTCGTAAGATACTTTGATTTAGGTATACTCATTTAGTATCATTTGACCTGAGATGCATACTAGAACTTTCGTTTACTAAAGACTGTTCTTTGATCAGTGTCAACACTGTCGCGTAACTTCCAGTCATAAAGACATTGTTTGGGAGTAGTTCTGAAGTTCAGTGCGAGTTGTATGTAGTCAAGATGGGATTTTGTACTCTTGCATGATATGTAACAGTTAAACATCGGGGCACCCTCGATAATTCAAACTAGTGAAGTGTAAGGCCTTACCCAAACTTACTGTGTGTTTGATAGGACCACTTTGATTCTTGAATAGAACAATAATGATTGAAAACTATGTGAGATTGAATCTGATCCATGTCTCTTTGTTTAATTGATGTTCCAAGATGTTTTGGTTAATGCCTTTAAAGTGTCATAACTTGTTGGGGACAGCCATGTGTAGCTAGAGCAGAGCGCCTCTGGCTGTCAGCGTTAACGGACTTAATCAAAATCGTCCTAGTGGGAGACTGTTGGAAAAATGGACCGGTCCGATTAAATAACGCGTCGACCGAGTTATGACCCGTAAGAGTTAGACCGTGGGAAACGAACTAAAATCCACTTAACTGGTTTAACTGGTAGTTACGAACTATATGCAAAATGGATCATAATTATATTTATAATCGTGAGCCGGTTCATATTATTAATACTCGTTATTAATAATATAATTGTTTATCTTAATTAATAAAACTGTTACGGGTATTAACTGAGAGACGAGTACATGGACTGGGTGAGACAGGTACACTCCTACGCCACTTGTCGCACATGCACCCTTGCATTGCCACTTGTCGCACATGCATGAACTCCTAGCCACTTGTCGCGCATGCACTCTTGCATCGCCACTTGTTGCACATGCATGAACTTCTCGACACTTGTCCAACTTCCATGTGCATGTCTGCCATTTGTCGCACATGCATGGAGCTCATATGCTATATAAAGAAATGTATGGACTAGCTTTTTGAGGTAGAACAACTTTGTCACACCCCAACCGATGGCGGAAACGTCGGGGTGAGACGAACAAATTGCTCAAAATGTCATAACGTTGCGAAAATATTTAACAACTCAAAATTTCATTGATAGTAAATTGATAATACAATGGTTCGAAATGAAAATATAACAAGTTTCAATGGCAATACAACATGAAAGAAAATACATAAATTAATTTTAGCTGTGTATCTAATATACCCTAAATAGATTTCTTCAACGATCATTAACTAGTTTCCTGCACCATCAATTAAAATAATATATATCAACAAAAAGTTGGCGAGCATACAAGTTTGTTAGATAGCATAATAGTGAATAAAGTTTGACTCGTATCCAACATGGTAATCTTGGCATATAATTGTTACAACATACTAAACATGTGATTTTTATATGTCAATCCAAAGTCAAACGCAATCGTGTTTACCCAACATCATCGAAACGAAAAGGTGTAATATAGTTTACTTAACAATACCACAAGTTTACGGGCGGTGCGTTACTCCTATAGCGCTATATTTGTTAAGGTAGGCTAGCAAAGTTAAGGAGCATATAACACAAGTCTAACATAGCATGCGATAATCAAGAATATGGACAAGTATCATGTTATTTAACAGATATAGTAATTTTGTAAACAAGGTTTATTGTGATTGGTGATTTGTACATGTTGCACCAAAAGTGTTTAAAATAGAAAATGGGATTCGAGTATACTCACAGTTTTGCAAGCTTTCCTTGTTATTCCGTGAAGATTGAAGAGTTGAGTAGGAACACCGAGATTACCCTACATGGGGTAAACGAAGGTGTGTAAGTATTAGAAGTTAACGGAATATTATAGATTTGGAATTTAAATAACATGGAAAATAGTCATATGAAAATAATCATCTTGTACTCATAACACTTGTTCTTGACTCTATTGAAACTAAAAGGAGTTGGTGTTTTTCATGGATTCAAGGATCCATTACAATCGTAACAAGTGCATGGTCATGGATGATGTAACATATTCTTGACAAGTAACTACCAAGTTATCATCAAGTTTTGTTACCTAAATTTATGCATACATATATAATACATAGAATATAAGGATTTCAAGCATGAGGTAGGAGATTAAAGTCTCTATTTAGGCACATCTTTGAGTCATAGAATTCATACATGAGATAGGAAGAACAAAGCTTCCATTTAGGCACCTCTATTGTTCACCACTACACTTGTTGTTATAAAAACAAGGAGGGTCATGAACATGTACAAGTACAGAAATATGAACTAACTAATCTATGGAAACATCAAGTAGTGGTGGACTTTCAAATAGGATAGCCCAAGCTAACCTTAGTCACATAAATCATCAAGCTTCAAGCTTGTCACTACTTGTGGATAAAAACTTAAACAAAACAGAATATTTGTAAGGATTAAACCTTGATTTTGAATGTCTCAGCATTGTTTTTAAGCCCAACTAACCATTCAATTGATTATGAGCATTAGGACATAGGTTTGAGATGAGAGAACTCAAGTTTAGTTAGGTTTAAAAGGTTTAGAATCAAAACAGAAAGTTTAGTCCACTGTGGAGCCTTTGTGGTGAAGTCCAGGTCTAGATTCTCTAAGGAGAACCCATGGAATCATACACATGGTTGTTCCAAGTGTTTTGAAAGAAGAATGAGTGAAAAAGATGAAGTATAAGTGAGGTTATGCTCACTTTTGCAACTTATTGTGAATCTGCCTTGTTACTAATTTCTCAGCTGGATTTAGAGTGTTTGAGAGAGAGATTAGGGTGTTTCAAAGTGGAGGAAGTGCTGAGGTAGTGTGGGTTTTATAAGGGATGATTAGGGTTGAGTGTAGTTGAGTATTAAATGCAAGAAGCACAAAAACAAACTCAACCAAACACACAAAACTGCCCAATCCCGCAACTGAAACAAACATTCTGCTGATCGGGGGCCTTGGCGTAGCGCGTAGCCCCAAGGGGATAGGGTACACGTATGGCGGCGCCCCTGGTTTCCGTTTGAAGTTTGATTTCTTTCATTTTGGCCCCCAAACATCCTATAATTCATCATTTTATGCATAATCTTTGATATTTAACATGTTTTCGAGTATAATAAACGTGTGTAAGTATAAATTGAATATCGCGAATGTATGTAGAATGTTTGCAAGTATAATAAGTATCAATTGCGTATAAAAGTTGATTAAATTGCAAGTATAACAAGTGTGTATAAAATATGAATTTCATTACGATCAAGGTCTCGGATTGCAAAGTTGAAATTGAAGACGATACAAGTAAAGGTTTCCGAAAATAGAAAGTTTCCCAAAATGGAAAGTGCAACAAAACTTGTAAAATATAGAAAGTGTGAAAAGCAGGGCATTACAAACTTGCACAGGAGAACTCTCAGAACACTCACAACCGTGCCAATAACTGCCGCCACCGCCGCTACCTACCTATACCCGTGTTTCGTTAGTTCGTATTACTAGCACGTGTTCGTTGAACCTCGATGTCCAATCGGTTAGTTATTAACCGAGGTATATCTTTCTCATTAGTAGTTAGATATTCTTATCACTGTGCTCGTAATTTGCATGTAACCTGATCCTGTCGGTTTTGTTTATTGTTGATCACTCGTTTTTTCCCTGCGTTTTATTGATCACTAGTATTATTTATTGAACGTTTTTAATAAATAAAATTTTAATTGCTTACCATGGAATCCCAAACAACTTATTACAAGTTACAAATTCAAAATATGTTTTCAACTATTCTAGATTTTCATGTTTATTTTATAACCCATATTGTCTCTCATAGTTATTCTGATAGAGAATTGGAATGCTTCAGTTGCAATTTAGATTGAATTATTAAAGAGAACATGGAAAAGGGCTGGAATATTTTTATTGTAGAAAACTTAAAATGTAATTATAACGATAACCAAAGCTATGCCATCTCTCCATGCATCATGCAAGAGCTTCAAAAGTCTAGCAAACTCATACCTACCTTACATTGCATTATTCATTACTACTTATACTATTTCTCTCCAAACAAACTCTTAGCCACTTTTAGAAACTACACCTTTGCCCCTTCTAATATAATCATGTACTTATTTAGGTTTATCTTTTGAAAGGACTAAGGAATCAATCGTGTCACTGCTTCCCCAATCCAATAAATTCTTGACATCAAGACTTGCATCCAAAAACTGACCTTAGATCCATAACACATCCTCTATAGTGGCGTCCTCTGCGGATTTCCCCTGCCAATGTACTAGCCATTGTTCTATTGAATCGAAACCAATGTTACATTGAATTAGAACCATCACGAAGCAACCATGTTGCTAAAATAGAGCAACAGTGAATGCCTCATTGTCTCTAGCTACCAATTCAGTAGGTAAGACTGAGTCGTTGGGTCCCTAAATAGCTTTCTTTAAGAGAGAAACTGTAACATCGATGAATTTAAGAAGTGGGAGGCAACTACAATCGATGGGCCACAGGACCGAGTTTTTCAATAATTCGAAAGGGCCTAAAGAACTTTGCAGCCAACTTGATGTGTCTAAAATACACACACACACATATATATTTATTCCTATATTTTTATTGACTTTTTGGTTTTTATTTAATATTATACTCGTATTTACATATTTGGATTTCATTAGTTTTAAATGAAAATGAACAAAACGTTTAATATGCGAGTAGATCTCATATATTATTATTCTTGATATAAACAAAAAGAAAAAGAAATAGAATAAAAACTTGAATTTTCGTTGGTAATTGAAAAATAAGAGTTAAATGTTGGTTGGTTACTGTGGTTTGCAAATATTGCAGACTTGTTCCTAGTGGTTCAATAATTACAAAGTTGGTCCTCATAGTTGTAATTTTTGCACTCGGGTGGTCCTTTACATAAGTTAGATTTTTCAGTTAAGTATAGGTGAAATGACATATTTGCCCTCATTAATTAAGAAAACTAATATATATAAATTAAATATTATAATAAGTGAGTCCCATTTCCTACCCCTACCCTTCCCCACCCCACCTTCTTCTTCTTCAATCCTCCTGATATCTTCCTGGACCACCATAACCACCCATTAATTTAGGTGACAATAAAACCTCCACCACCACCACCACTGTCTCACCTCCACCACCCGTAACCCACCACAACCACCGTCAACCCACCTCGACCACCGTCTCCCATCCAGCACCGAACACCCACCACCACCGTCGTCAACCCATCACAACCACCTCCGCCGTCGATTTTTCACCAACATACACCCACCACCACCGTCGTCAACCCATCACAACCACCACCTCCACCGTCACCTTCAGCCCACCACCCCAACCTCCACCGCCAACATCGTAAATTATTGGTTCGAATTTAAACCAGGTTGACCAAATCCTTCAAGACCAATTCCTTCTTCAAGATCCCGGGTCACCACTTTATCAAATGTATGTATCTTCATCTGTTCACCTCTGTATATTTTTTCTATTTATCTTGTGTACGTAATCAAAGTTAAGTGAAATCAATGGTCAGTGTGCTTTTGTCAATTTATATTAGTGATATGTATGTCAAATAAATTGTCACACCCCGACCCGCAGCGGAAAAAGGTGATCGGGGCATAATTGGGTTATCATCAAAGCTCATGACATTTATTATGGCGTTTCATATTCATTAATACAATTTAATGGGAAATATACAATCATAATTACATCATGTCCTAAACATCATTCTAGGCTTCATTGTTTTCTTCTAAGGCATTTCCTATGTTTTCCTTGCTTCATCCTGTTCACCTGTATCATGTGTAAAAATGGTTTTTTGATCAACAAAAAGTTGGCGAGTGAATCCTATGAAAAACATTTGAACAAATTTATTTAATTGATTATAAAATAAAGTGTACAACCACACATGAGTAAAAATAGATGTAAACTTATTCACCAATCATTTAATATTAAATAATGCACACATGAACAATAATGGATCGTTTTGAGGCACGCATTGCTCAACTCGTCTCCCACGAGGAACTGATGGGCCTAATGAATGATTTGCATATACTTAACAATATGAAATACATAACTACAAACAATATATACTAAATAATGCACACATTAACAATAATGGATTTGTTTTGAGGCACGCGTTGCTCAACTCGTCTCCCACGAGGAACTGATGGGCCTAATGAATAAATTGCATATAACTTGACACTATGAATTACATAACTACAAACAATATATATACAATCTAAGTTTAAATCACAATACGGTATGGCACAAGTTTAAATAAACGAGTTAATTTTTGTGGCACATGACACACCCCAAAACGTGTAATTAAAAAGGGCAGTTGTAAGATTCACTCACATTGGGTGCGTTCGGTTGATGATGTTGAATGCGCACGAAGTTGGTTTTAACCACGAGTGAAACTAACCTAGATAATGGCATAATGGTTCGGTAAGTAAGCGGATTTTATTAATCAATTTTAGTAGGATTGTTGGATGTATTTTTGTGAGTTTAAGGCTATTTTCTAACCTTAAAAATGTTATTTTTAAGTATTTTTAATGTAAATAAATAAATAAAAGAAATAAAAAAAATGTTGATTTTTGACTTTGTTGACCGTTGACTTGTTGACCTGTTGACCGGTTTTATTGTGGAATTGTATGCGCTGGGTGAGGCTCGAACCCGAGACCTCCCGTACGCGTGCACGCAGCTCTACCAGTTGAGCTACGTGTCTAACCCGAAATATTTCTGTTTTTAACTATATTTATACACTAATTGAATTAATCCGAAAATCATTTATTTCAAAAACAATTTAAATGACTCGCTCGGTGCTCTCCACAGGTCTCCAACCCGGGACCCGTGGTTTAGGTTAACACACAGTCCACCGCTGGACTGTGTGTCTAACTTGTTAAATAATCTGATTTTTATTATACTTATATACAAACTAAATAATTTCATTTCTGCTTTATATAAAAAGTTTGATAATTGTCCGGACCGGTGCGGTAGTCTGGACTCGAACTCGTGACATGTGGTTTAAACGTTCACACAGTTCACCACTGGACTGTGTGTCTATCTTGGTTATTATTCCGGTTTTTATTAAACTTAGCATCTATTGCAGTGAATCCGGTTCGGTTAAAAAAAAGGACATTTTTATTAAGGCGAGTGTGCGTGGGACAAGAATCGAACTCGGGACGTAAGCATGTTTTATTTGTACACAGTCCACAGCTGGACTGTGTGTCTAACCCGAGATATATCTTGATTTTAATTAAAAATATATACAATTGATACTTCGTCTTCTTCGTTGGACTTAACTAGAACAACAACCCGACTGGTTCGATGATTTAATCTAGTTCTTTAGTGTCTTGTGATTAATTACATGTGAGATTAATAAAAAGAACGAGAGATTAAGTGTTAGATATACCGAACAGTGGCTCCTCTGTTTCGCCGGCGAAACTCCGGTGACAGCAGACGATTCCGACGACGTGTGTCTTGCGGCAGAGGGTCTCCAACGAGCTTGAGATGAATGTGGGTGGCTTCGGTATGAGTTCTAGAGGTTCAGTAAGGCACAGAGGTGAAAGGTTCGGTTTTCCGGCGAGTTGCAGAATTTCTCCGGCGAATGAATTTTCGTCGGGAAAGAGTGTGATTGTGAGCGAAAAAGCTAACAGAGGTTAGAGGGGGTATTTATAGGGCAGGACATCGACGAATTTAGTCCGTTTTCCGTCTTGATTCGTCGGTTAATGATTTTCCGGCGGTTATGACTTGCGTCGCGGGTTCAGACGTCGGTTATAACCGATGTAGTAGTTAAGGCTTCGGTTAAAACTGAAGAAACCGTCCAATCTCGGCGAAATCGTTGGGATTTCCGACGACTGTGATTAGGCGCGTCGGTTTTGAATTCGAGATTCATGTTATGTATTAATTGTTTCCAATTATGAACAAGAAACACAAGTGGCGGAGTGGTTGAGCGTGTGTGTGTTAAGTCATTGTTGACCAGTATTGACCCGGGTTTGAAACCCGGCAGCCCTGTTTTATTTTTAAACCACTATTTTTAATACTTTTTCAAATATAAATTATATATTCCAATATACTTATTGATTATGTATCGTTTAAAATTAATTTGGGCATTAAATACGCAACGAAATTTTTAACTGATTGTTCGGTTAATAAACGGAGCGTGTTTGGTAAATCGGTTTTTGACGGATGTTACAGTAACCCCTGCTTTTTAGAAATTTCGTCCCGAAATTTAAGTAGTGACATATTTGTCTAAAAAAATGATGGTGTTTGACGGATGTTACAGTAACCCTTGTAAGGGTTAAGTACCCTGCTACAGGAATCGCTTTTTGTTGCCTACGGTAAAAATATTGATAAGCAGTGTTGATTCACTAAGTATGATTTCATGCGTAAGAGTTTTGATATGTTTGGAAAGATAGGGTTATATCCTAAAACAAAATCTCTAATACTACAACCTATATGGAACTTCTCATAATCTTCTAACAATGCCTCTGATCATTTGACAAGAATACTTATATATAGGAAGTACCAGCGGCGTATCCACCATATTCTTGTCAAATTTTCATTGGTTTTATCAGTAAGTTATGATTGGTTCTATGCTGTGACTCTAGAACATAAATAAACGCCACAACCAATGTACCAAGAAATTACTAAATCCTACATAGAACTTCTCATAACCGCCCGATAATGCCTCTGATCCTTTGGCGAGAATACTTATATATAGGAAGTACCAGCGGCGTATCCACCATATTTTCGTCAAATTTTCATTGGTTTTATCAGTAAATTATGATTAGTTCTATGTGACTCTAATACATAAATAAACACAATCAACTTAATTCTGATAGCATACATGTTTGAATGGTGACAGTACCTCTCTCGTTTGTTATGATGGAGAGGTTAGTCTTTGTGGAAGTGAGATATAGCTCAACTTCTTTAAATGATGAAATTGAAATACGTTGAAATGTATGATGAACAAACTACGACCAAATCCTACATGGAACTTCTCATAACCGCCTGATAATGCCTTTGATCCTTTGACAAGAATACTTATATATAGGAAGTACCAGCGGCGTATCCACCATATTCTTGTCAAATTTTCATTGACTTTATCCGCAAGTTATGATTAGTTCTATGTGACTCTACAACAAACACAACAACCAAAACTTGAGTCTTAATTCTGATAGTATCCATGTTTGAATGATGACAATACCTCTCTCGTTTGTGATGGAGAGGTTAGTCATTGTAGAAATGGAATACAATCCAATTTCTTTAAATGATAAGATGCTATAAATGCCAAAATCAGTAAGTACAAAACAAACTTCAATCAAGACAATACTAAATTCCACATGGAACTTCTCATAACCGCCAGATAATGCCTCTGATCCTTTGACAAGAATACTTATATATAGGAAGTACCAACGGCGTATCCACCATATTCTTGTCAAATTTTCATTGGCTTTATCCGTAAGTTATGATTAGTTCTATGTGACTTTAAAACAAAAACAAATAGTAATTCGCATTAGGATCCTTGGATAAGATTCCAATTTATAACTGGGATATGGGAAAATGGAGATAACATAAAGAAAGAAAAACATAAAAACTAAGCGGTTGGAGTTGAATCTTGATTTTTGGTGAAGGGGACTAGTTGGGTGTTTTTGTTTGGGCCGTCCTTATCTTCGACAGGATTGGCGTTGATGTTGAAAACTCTTCCTCTTGCTGGTGGCCTAGTGATTGGGTTTTCTTGATTTACTTGGTTAACTGGGTTTGATTGAGCTTGAGCGTTTATGATGTTAACCAATCGAGGGCACGTGTTTCTAAAGTGGGTAGGGTCGCCACAATTGAAACAAGCTCGAACATATGGGAACATGGGGTATTGGGGTTGTTGATAGGTTTGGATCATGTTTTGAGTAGGGGGAGAGATTTGGTTTTGAGGGGTGCGGCATACCTTGCTCAAATGACCATAGCGTCCACAATTTGCACATAGTCGACAAGGTAAGGTAAGGGATGGTGATAAAAACAGGTGTTACATCGAGGGTGAGGTCCAAGGTATGGTTTCTTATTTGGGTAAGTTGAGTTGGGTGCTACTTGAGTGATTGGGATAGCTTGGATGGGTATGGCTTGTTAAATTGGTTGATTACGTTGTGTGACAGCGAAAAGTTGCCCATCTCGTTTTCTCTTAAAAGTGGGTTGAGAAGGGGATTCAGTTTGGGTGGAGTTTGAAGTTTCAGTCGATGCCTTATCCTTCTTCTTCTCCTCCTTGAAGTCTTTGTTCCGGATTCGGTTTTCGGTGAGCTCTGTAGCTAACTCCATTGCTGCTTCCAAAGTTGCAGGCGTGATACTTATTACAGAGTCTTGAATTTTTGACGGAAGACCTCGAATGTAGTGCTCAATCAAACGGTAGAGGGGAGTGAACAAGTTGGGAACCATTTGATTTAACTCGAGGAATCTTTTGTTGTATGTGGTGTGGTCGCCTTCCTTTTGCTTCAACGAATAGAACTCATCTTCTAATTTCTTGATTTCGCTCCTTGGGCAAAACCGTCTTGTCATGATTTCCTTCAACTCTTCCCAAGTCAAAGTCATAGCATCGTCAACGCCTCGTTTGGCCTTCTCTGTATTCCACCAAGTAAGTGCTACTCCATATAAACGACCGGTAGCATATCGCACTTTGCGATCATCGGGGCAATCGCAATTTAGAAAAGTGTTCTCCATTTCTTCAAACCAATGGAGGAGAGCGGTGACACCTTCAGTCCCTTCGTATTTTGGAGGGTCGCAGGATTTGAAATGCTTGTAGGTGCATTTAGTGGTATTTGGGGGGGGGGGTTGATAACGTTTTGATCTTCTTGGTTGACAGGATTAGCGGTAAGGGCTTGTTGGACTTGAATTACAATGTTGGGTATTACGGCAGCCATTTGTTGAGCGATTAGGGCAGCCATGCGCTCGCGGGCTTTTCCTGCTCTCATCTTCCTACGGGCGAGGCTAGAAGACATCTACAAGGAAATCGTATCATGAGTATGAGTTGGATGTTTTTGGGATCATGGGTCGTACTTAGGAATGAACATTCATAAAATAAATATAGAAAAATAAATCTACTACATCCATAGGAGGTCTTGGGCTTTGCTCGTCATTGGGCCTTGCATGCCGCCATACTTCACCTTCGTAATCATGTGGGCCCCCATGAATACCGGGTTTTTCATAGGGTTCGCATGTGTTAGCCTGGTTACGTACACTAAGACCCGGAGAAAATCGAGAAATATATAACGTATGATATTCGGAATGTGCCCAGGTATAGACACGGTGACACCTCAAAGTGGGGTTAGTTCGAACGACGTTTGGTGTGGCATGCTTTGGCCTAATAGGTCCTTCGTACTCTCATCGTTAGTCCCCAGGTAGGCAAACAGGTCCGTTATATTGGATTTATACGAATGCCAACCTAGACAGGACGTTCCGACTACCGGTACTTGTACCCTTCCAGTTACTACATGCCCGTTGCAGAACTTACTTTGATGAGATTTGAAAATTGCGACAAAATCTTTGGATAACAAAAGTATGGAGATGATTTGAATATATGAACATTGAAATATGTATGATGAATGTGTATGTATGCATGTATGTTTGATGTAAGTATAAACAAATATGAAACAAATAAATATCATAAGTTTGTATGTAACCACCTAAACAATTAAAATTTAGGCAACTATAGTATAGGCTCTAAGGGTCTAATAACCTATCCTATATCCCTGTAGTCATGGCTCTGATACCAATCTGTCACACCCCGACCCGCAGCGGAAAAAGGTGATCGGGGCATAGTTATCATCAAAGCTCATGGCATTTATTATGGCGTTTCATATACAATTTAATGGGAAATATACAATCATAATTACATCATGTCCTAAACATCATTCTAGGCTTCATTGTTTTCTTCTAAGGCATTTCCTATGTTTTCCTTGCTTCATCCTGTTCACCTGTATCATGTGTAAAAATGGATTTTGGATCAACAAAAAGTTGGCGAGTGAATCCTATGAAAAACATTTGAACAAATTTATTTAATTGATTATAAAATAAAGTGCACAACCACACATGAGTAAAAATAGATGTAAACTTATTCACCAATCCTTTAATATTAAATAATGCACACATGAACAATAATGGATCGTTTTGAGGCACGCGTTGCTCAACTCGTCTCCCACGAGGAACTGATGGGCCTAATGAATGATTTGCATATACTTGACAATATGAAATACGTAACTACAAACAATATATACTAAATAATGCACACACGAACAATAATGGATTTGTTTTGAGGCACGCGTTGCTCAACTCGTCTCCCACGAGGAACTGATGGGCCTAATGAATGAATTGCATATAACTTGACACTATGAATTACATAACTACAAACAATATATATACAATCTAAGTTTAAATCACAATATGGTATGGCACAAGTTTAAATAAACGAGTTAAATTTTGTGGCACATGACACACCCCAAAACGTGTAATTAAAAAGGGGAGTTGTAAGATTCACTCACATTGGGTGCGTTCGGTTGATGATGTTGAATGCGCACGAAGTTGGTTTTAATCACGAGTGAAACTAACCTAGATAATGGCATAATGGTTCGGTAAGTAAGCGGATTTTATTAATCAATTTTAGTAGGATTGTTGGATGTATTTTTGTGAGTTTAAGGCTATTTTCTAACCTTAAAAATGTTATTTTTAAGTATTTTTAATGTAAATAAATAAATAAAAGAAATAAAAAAAATGTTGATTTTTGACTTTGTTGACCGTTGACTTGTTGACCTGTTGACGGTTTTATTGTGGAATTGTATGCGCTGGGTGAGGCTCGAACCCGAGACCTCCCGTACGCGTGCACGCAGCTCTACCAACTGAGCTACGTGTCTAACCCGAAATTTTTCTGTTTTTAATTATATTTATACACTAATTGAATTAATCTGAAAATCATTTATTTCAAAAACAATTTAAATGACTCGCTCGGTGCTCTCCACAGGTCTCGAACCCGGGACCTGTGGTTTAGGTTAACACACAGTCCACCGCTGGACTGTGTGTCTAACTTGTTAAATAATCTGATTTTTATTATACCTATATACAAACTAAATAATTTCGTTTCTACTTTATATAAAAAGTTTGATAATGGTCCGGACCGGTGCGGTAGTCTGGACTCGAACTCGTGACATGTGGTTTAAACGTTCACACAGTCCACCACTGGACTGTGTGTCTATCTTGGTTATTATTCCGGTTTTTATTAAACTTAACATCTATTGCAGTGAATCCGGTTCGGTTTAAAAAAAGGACAATTTTATTAAGGCGAGTGTGCGTGGGACAAGAATCGAACTCGGGACGTAAGCGTGTTTTATTTGCACACAGTCCACCGCTGGACTGTGTGTCTAACCCGAGATATATCTTGATTTTAATTAAACATATATACAACTGATACTTCGTCTTCTTCGTTGGACTTAACCAGAACAACCACCCGACTGGTTCGATGATTTAATCCAGTTCTTTAGTGTCTTGTGATTAATTACATGTGAGATTAATAAAAAGAACGAGAGATTAAGTGTTAGATATACCGAACAGTGGCTCCTCTGTTTCGCCGGCGAAACTCCGGTGACAGCAGACGATTCCGGCGACGTGTGTCTTGCGGCAAAGGGTCTCCAACGAGCTTGAGATGAATGTGGGTGGCTTCGGTATGAGTTCTAGAGGTTCAGTAAGGCACAGAGGTGAAAATGTTCGGTTTTCCGGCGAGTTGCAGAATTTCTCCGGCGAATGAATTTTCGTCGGGAAAGAGTGTGATTGTGAGCGAAAAAGCTAACAGAGGTTAGAGGGGGTATTTATAGGGCAGGACATCGACGAATTTAGTCCGTTTTCCGTCTTGATTCGTCGGTTAATGATTTTCCGGCGGTTATGACTTGCGTCGCGGGTTCAGACATCGGTTATAACCGATGTAGTAGTTAAGGCTTCGGTTAAAACGAAGAAACCGTCCATTCTCGACGAAATCGTCGGGATTTCCGACGACTGCGATTAGGCGCGTCGGTTTTGAATTCGAGACTCATGTTATGTATTAATTGTTTCCAATTATGAACAAGAAACACAAGTGGCGGAGTGGTTGAACGTGTGTGTGTTAAGTCATTGTTGACCAGTATTGACCGGCTGACCGGGTTCGAAACCCGGCAGCCCTGTTTTATTTTTAAACCACTATTTTTAATACTTTTTCAAATATAAATTATATATTCCAATATACTTATTGATTATGTATCGTTTAAAATTAATTTGGGCATTAAATACGCAACGAAATTTTTAACTGATTGTTCGGTTAATAAACGGAGCGGGTTTGGTAAATCCGGTTTTTTACGGATGTTACAATAATGTTAGGTTGTTAACCGTTGATTTTTAATGATTGAAGGTGGTTCTTTATATGTTATAATGTATATGTCATAAAGTCAAATTGATTAATCGTTAATCTCAAATCTGACAAAATAATACACGTCATATGTGTTTTTCACAAGCTCGAATATTTCACTTCAATTGAGAAGTCCTGTTATCTGACAAAATAGAAGCTACTTTATATAAAGCAATCACATGGTCAAAAAAGTTCGGTAGCCTTATATTCTTTGACATTGTGGGTTGAAGGGGGAACTGGAGGTGGAGGTTGGGGTGGCGGGCTGAAGGTGACGGTGGAGGTGGTGGTTGCGGGTTTACGGTGGAACTGGAGGTGGAGGAGGTGGTGGATTTAAGGTGTAGGTGGTGATGGATTTTAGAAGAGAGATAGATGAAGAAGATGAGGGGGGGCCACCCATCTTTATATGTTTTTAGTTTTTTAATTGGTTAGGGGTAATTTAGTCATTTCGCACACATTTAACTAAGAAATTTAACACAGATTATTGATAAGGACCATCCGAGTGTAAAATTTACAACCACTGGGATCAAGTGTGTAATTATTAAACCACTAGGACGAAGTCTACAATATTTGCAAACTACAGGGACCAACCAAGCATTTAACTTGAAAAATAAAGTTAATTATCTAAATGCTAATGTTGAATAATAAAAGAATCCAATTAAATTCGACATTACTGATTTGTTTTTATTCACATGTGTAAGTGCTAAACAACAAGAATTGGAATTGAACTATTATGATGATATTGAAGTATACTTGAACCGAAAGAAGTGTTTGTTCTAATGACACATGAAAGAAGAATGAGTGTGCAAAAAGACCATTGAATACTTAAATAAATCTTAAAATTACAACTACATGCCATGGTTTGGCCCAACTACACACTGGCAGATGCAGGATTTTTTTCACTGGGTTCACTTTTTAAGGTTTCCGAATTTTGGTCAACCCGATGTTAGATTTTTCGGGTCGGGTCGGGCTTTATCACTAAAGTCACATTTTTCCTATGATGATTTAAAGGGCATTCCTATCCCACTATCTATCTTTGTCTCTAAAAACAAATTGATTTGTAATAAACTTTTACAGAACGAATTTGAGTTAGAACCGGTACATCTAAAAATAGTCATTTTAGTTCGAATTACAACAACAAAAGCATAAAACTTGACCAAATGAGCATTTATTTGAGCGGTTTGGCGGTTCCAAAGACAAAAGCATCTAACTGAACCATTTCTATGGCTTATTTCTCTTAATTGGTTAATAGAGATTAAATGAAATAAAATTAATTTATATCTAACAGCCACCAAGAAAACTAAAATGAATTTTCAAGTACATAACAAAAATATCCCCCACCCTAGCCTAGTTGGGTAAGTTGGGCCGGTTTCTCCATGGAGACTCCGGTTCGACTCCCGGCATGGGCAAAAGGTGCGGGACGTCCCAATGATGGATTGTTTCCTACCGAGGCATGGTTTGATCTGGAGGGCAACCTGGTTTTACCCAGCTGTTACCCCAGCGAGGCTCTCGTGTGGGGACAGTATGGTTTCCGGCCGAAGGTCAGTCAGAGCGGCAGCCGGGGCCCAATAGAACATCGCGTCTGCGAATGTTGGGCTGACGGGTAACCATCCTTGATGTGACCAATGGCCATGTACATATTGAAAGCCACTCTTAAAAAAAGTACATAACAAAAAAGCTCAGCCATGACCCAGACCTGCAACAAACAAAATAGTTTGACTAACCATAATGAACTAAAGCTCAGCCATGTTAACTCTTATAGTTCACTCTTTTGTGTAACTCTAATATATTACTAAAGCTCAGCCATGTTAACTCTTATAGTTCACTCTTTTGTTTAACTCTAATATATTAGTTTAAAATTAAAAAGAACAAAGGACAAGGGGTGGAGCGGGACTCGAACTAGGGGTGTCAAGTTAAAGGAGGGCACAATTAACCAGTGGAAAACAAGAGGATTTGTGTTATGGGTTCCCGCAATATGGGTTCCTTTCAGTTTATCTTATACATTTACACTAAAAATTAAAAACCGAATGGGTTCCTGTGAACCCGATCTTTATACATAAATCCGCCCCTTGAACTACATTAATGTTTGTTTTTATTCAAACAAGAATTTGAATTGAAGTATGCATGAATTGAAAGAAGTGTTTGTTCTCATGACACGTAAAAGAAGAAGAAGAAGAATGCAAAAAGACCATTAAATCCTTAAAAAAATCTTAAAATTACAAGTACATGCCATGCCTTGGCTTGGCTCGACATCCTCTAAAGATCCGTTATAAGCCCATGTTGGGAAACAAGTTGTATTGGACCAAAATTATAACACCTAAGGCTACTGGAGGGGGGTCGATTATTATTTATTTTAGAGGGGTGTCTATTTTTTAGTAGACATCACATACGAAACCCTACTGTTGGAAAGAGAAAACAATACAAAGCTTAGAGAGGGATGAATTTCAAGGCTTTGAAGGAAGAGGAGGCTTGAGTTTGAAGATTATTGCGTAAAGATTGAAGCTTTCGGTTAGAACTCTTTGTTTATGTTTTTCGGTTTACTCAAACTTGATACTTTGACAATGTTTTCTAAACCCGTTCGCTTTAAATTTATTTTCGTTTCCCTTCGGACTATAAGTAGCTAAACTTGTTATGGTTACTTTGGTTGATGAGCTAGATGATTGTTTGATTGAATAACTTTTGGTTTTGAATGAATGTGGTAATTTACATGTTTTAATTTTGAAACTGAATCTAAATAATTGCATTTTGGTATGGATTGATTTGATAATTTATTTGTTTGTTACATTGCTCTAGATACTTAGAAATATACTTTAGAGCCGGGAGTCAATTAATGTTGTTAATCTTTCAGTCTAACCTTGAAGGTGAGAAATCTAATTCAAGTTTATTAATTATTAAATTAAATTGATTAAAACGTGCAATATTTTCTGGAAGTGAGAAATCAAATCTAGAACTGCTAGGTTATTAGTTGGGCGTTGTTTGACAGTTTGGGTAGCCGATCATTCGGGTTCACCTGTTTATTCGTGTCTAGAGTTTCCTAGGGTTTCGGTGTTCTTAGTTATTTCAGTTTCATAATTTGAGAGTTTTAGTAAATAAATTACCTTATACCTAATAGTTGTGGGACTTGGTGGTCGATAACTCGAGTCAGTCCATTTTAGCACTTCTTCAGTTTTAGATTCAGTTTATCTTATGGGGGTTTATCGGGAGAGACAGAGTCTTCATTCAAAACGAGGGCTAGGATTTTAGTCATGAGTCTAGGGATTCTATCCTAGGTAACCTATTTTTACCGTGTCTCATGTTGACCATTGCTAACCACGTTGGCCGGGTTTGACCCGAGTTGACTGAGTTGACCGGGTTTGACCCGAACACCATAACTGAAACGAAACTACCCCTTGACCGTTGTTGACTTGTCAACCCGAGTCGAGCATGAACCGTGTCGGACCGAGTCACGCCGAGTTGTACCGAGTCTTACCGAGTCCCACCAAGTCGAACCGAGTTGCACGGTACCCGTCTGAATCTGACCCGAATCCCACACCTTAGCCAATACATGACCTGAGCCAAAACAGAAACATTATTGACCTGAACATCGAACCGAATCTCAAATCTGAACTGAACAAGAATCAAAAGTGTACCTAAACCGAATCACCACCATCACCACCGCTGGATGGCCTAGAGCCACAAGCTGCGGCTGTTGTTCTGCCGTCACCACCAACTCGATGTCAAACAAACCCAACCCGAACCAACCCATAATCGAACCTAGTCAGAACAAAACCTGATCCCGCCCCCAAATCGTTGCCGTCGCTAGCCTCCGGCACTACTACTGTCGTCTCTCCCTCTCTCGTCACTTCTCTCTATCTCTCATGCGCCTCTCTCTCCCCTGCGTCTCTCTCTCTCCTGCGCCTCTCCCTCTCTGTCCCTGATCTCTCTCTCTCTCTTCTTCTTTTGATCTGCGAGGTGTGGGGATGTTATAGGGAAGAAGGAGGGTGGTTGTGTGGTGGTAGCTCGCCGGAGGGCTGTCGCCGGAAAACGATCTCCGGTGATCGGAGACGAGAGAGGAGGCAGAGGATTTCTTTGATGGAGGCTAGGGTTTTGGTGAGGGAAATGAGAAAGAGAGGTATTTATAGTTCGTTTTTAAGTGGGCTTGGGCCCTACGCCCACAAGCTCGTTTCGCGCGGCCCAATACATTTTCTGAAGCCCGTTTTCGCTCCCGATCTTCATAGATTGTCGTAAATATAACGTTAAGTCGAAAAATACTCAAATTTACGTCGGAAATCGATATTTGACACGCATTTTTGTCGGTTTCCTTAAAAGGCGTAAACTGATTCGGTTGTTGCTTCTTGTCCGTTTTCCGATCCGATTTCGACTACGAGTATTTAAAATTAAATTACGAAGCTAATTATGTGATAATATTTTAGTTTTGAAAGCCATACTTGAGTCGATGCTTCCGTTTTGTTGTTAGTGCGTTCCTGTAGTGGCGTTTTTCATTAACGTACGCGTTTTTTGACATTCGAAAACACAATAAATTCACAAAACTAAATTCATATGTATAAATTATACTTATATGATTCATATGTGTCGGCATTGTCAGTATTTTGTCCGATGTCAATTCGTTACCACTTATCGTTCAGTAGGCACTCCAATAGGCCTAATTTAGTTAATCAACGACTTACAAACTAATTATTATCATCCTAATATTTGTTATTTGCGAAATTAAAACCCGCAAACTACCAGTTGTCACACGACCTCCCAGGCGCCACGTGGGAGACTCCTTGTCTCCTCCTGCGACGCACGAGAGAGTCTAGCCTGGGCTACGGGTTCTGGGAGAAGTTCAGTTGCACCTGTTAGGTCGAAAATCAACAACTCTCTCCCTCTCTCTCGAATTGTTGTTCTAATACCTAGACCCCTCAACCTCGAAACTCTGCTTCGTATGAAGTGTACTAAACCCTATTCACTGAAATGATACCATGTCCGATTGATTTGAAAACTAATTAAGAATGCCAAAGTGCTGCCTGAATAAGGCTATTCTTTGTTAACTACGTTGAGGTTTTGATCTCGTGATTTTCGTTAAAGTTTTAGTTGGGTTAATACACTAATCCTTATTACATTCTGCGAAATTAGGGGTTTGATCAGAAGGTTTAAAACTATAAATTCACTGATAAGTAGATGCTTAATTATCATAAGACTCGGAACTATAAACTTACTGTTAATCAAGATGCTTAGAATCAGTAGGCCTATTAAAGCAGAATTATAGATTTGCAATGTGAGTTATTCTTTTTTTTTTCTCACAACATTGTGAGACATTCTCTTTTCTTCACACTATTGTGATGCTTAAATGTTTTCATAACTATAAATATTTTCCAGTTATCACTTATAATTACAGGAGATTAAGTTTATGTATTCTTAAATTATTATCGGTATTTGGGGTTTTGTATACAGTACTTGACACAGCAACGAGTTAGTCAATAGTAATATGACTACAGTCACCTAATTGGGTGTGTGACAAATACTGATTTGAGTTATTGAAAGATATAAACAAATGTAAAAACCCTTAATACTGTGATTATAAGAATGTGTCATTTTATACAAATGAATGATCTCACAAGAATTTCCTGCTGATAAAATGTTTTTAAACATGTTTCCGGTGGTTACAATAGATATAAATAAGATTTGTGATACGATACCAAAAAAGGCTTAAAGGATTGGCTTATTTTATCAATTAAAATTAAGAAACGTTGTGTTATGTATTCGGGTTTATCCCCTATTAAAGCTACATTTGTAAAACATGGGTTTTATTCTCATTTGTTATAAATAAAATTCCAGTGTTTCTAACTCTGATATTTTTCCTAGCTCACGTCCTAATGAAATTTCCGGTGCTATATTTTCAAAATAATCACCGGTACCACTTGACTATTCACGACGCCCATCCAGGGTGTGGTCGGGGGTTGTGACATTCACCGTGCGTTAAATCTTCAATCCTCTTGCATTTTCTCTTCCGAATCCTTCAAAACCAAGTTCTTCAGTCCTTTTCTCGCTACCCAGTCGATTTCCGGTCGTTTCTAGGGTTTCCATCGCAAAGCTTAAATAGGAGACTCTAATTGGGCTTCGTAAACCGTATGGGCCATCCACTTTAATAAGTACGAATCGTATTCTTCTGACATGGCCCAATCTGGACCAAATCTCAATATTTATTTTGTCTTTTTATCTGGTGGCGCTTACGACTCGTACTCTTTGGATCGAGTACGGGTCATACTCTTTTTGCTATTCCTACCTTTGTTCAACTTTTCTCCTTCTGTTCCAAAAATGCCCTTTTACGTCCAAATTACTTCCTTTTCACTAATTACCTACAAGTCTTCAACAAAACATTATAACTACTTATTCTTATTAGATTTTAGATAGTTACCCCTAAAAGCGGGTATTTTAACACTAAAATATTACGTATTCTACAACTATATCAATAAAAATACCGAAACATGCATTTTGGCTTCTAGCACTTAAATTGTAACTCAATTAGATTTTGTTTTTCCTTAACTGTTATCAATTTTCTTTATTTCTAACTTCTTGATTCTATTCATTTGTTGTTTTAGATTGAAAAGTTGAACTTGGTTATCAAGGAGTGTGTTAGGGAAAATGATGAAGAAAAAGAAAGGTTAAATAGAATCATTGCGGTGTTGTTACTGAAAAGAAAAAAATGATAAGGTGGATAAAAGTATGATGCTAAATTGGATGTAAAAAATTGAAGCTATGTAACAGCTATGACTGGAAGATAATCTACTAACACTTGGTTATGAATGTTTGGATGTTTATCATGTTATCATGTTCGGTGTTGTTTGGATATTTTTTATTTAATTTTTTTACGGAAGTGTTTTCTAACATTTTAATCTAGGGGTGTGATAAAAATGGGGGCAAAACTCGCATGGGAAGGTCGAGTTCTTTAAGTTCTCATAACTCGGAGGGGTTTTCCCTTGATCTTGATCCTATTATAATATTATTAAGACTTTTATATAATTTTATAATTTTGTTGAAATGTAACTTTTAATGAATAAAGCATGGAAATGGGAGATCTTCAAACATTTAATGTGGCAAATATGCAATGCGGGCGTTAATGTGGTAGCAAATATTCAATATTACAATCGCAAAATGGTGGTAATATTGGTGGCTAAATGATGATAAAATAACCATCGTGCGTGTTCACTAATTGGTGGCATTAAGGTAAATGACATGAGTGTTTTTGCCATCGCATTTTCGGTTGAAAACGATGACAACAAGACAATTGCAGTCGTGTTGTTACCGGAAATGCGGTCATGAAATCCATGTTTTCTACTAGTTAAATAATATAGTGTTGTTACATATCAATTTATTTGGAACACTTTGTATACATTTTACCATTTTGTTTTATATCTTTCTCATCTTAATAGTATTTCGAGTTACAAGTTATACTAAAACAATTCATGTAATGTCATGTGTTTTCACGCAATTTCATTACCTTGGATCTTGCAAAGCAAAAAACTAATACAATACTTTGTTATTTGCATATCAAAACTTTATATTCATACTAGCACTTTCATGTTAATAGTATTTCAAGATACTAAACCAATTCATGTAGTGTCATGTGCTTTTGTGCAATTTCAATTCACTGGATCTTGCAAAGCAAATGGTAATATTAGGGTCTTTACAAACAACCTCTCAATATGATCAACAAGACGTAACATACAAAAAGTGTTATTTAAACATCTATTGATAAACAAGACACAACAAACAAATCTTTAGGTACAACGATTTTGACATTATTATGGCATATTGTATTTTTGTACAATCCACATTATGTTGGCTCGATACAACTAGCTGGTGGACATGAGTGCTTCATAGTATAAAAACAAGATGAAGCAAACTTCAGATTGTGGGTCACTGTATTGTACAGATTTTGATTTGTGTTTCATAAAACTTGTAAAGTTATAAATTTTATTATATTTAAGTTCATCTATTTTCACCAACTTTTATTTATGTTTTCTAACTTTGTCAAAACATTGTAAATTTTGATGAGTTTTTGTTCACATAAAGAATAAAAATAAAACTGTACAAAGTTCTATGGATAGAAAAAACTAAGTAATTAACATATGTAGTTCTTGGATAAAACTATGCAAAAGCATTGTGAATTTTGATGACTTTTTGGCTGGGAACAGCCACTTATTGTATAATTCTTGGATAAAACCAAATTTATCGATGACAATTTTTCCTAATTTATATTGCATGTTTATTATTATTATTTTTTTTCCTTTTATTTGTTCGCACAAAGCCAGTCAAATTCAAAGCACAAAATAACATTAATACATTGATAGCAAAGATCAATGTTTTAAAAACCGGTTTTTAAATTATACCGGATTAGACTCAAAATTGTTTCAACCGGTTGAACCGGGTTGTATCGGACGGTTCAACTGTGTTGACAAATTAACACTAAAAATACTATATTTTAAATACAACTTCACTTTCAATAAAATTTATGTCGAGATGTTTTAAGAAAAAATAAACAAAACTAACTATTATATTGTTTTGTTAAAGTTATCATAATTCAGAAAAGTCAAACTAGTAAATAGGTTAAAAAAAGTTATATCCAAATTAGAAAAAGAACTTCCAAGTGTCAAGGGACTATTTTGATTAGTAAAAGTGTTATATGAGTTTATATATACTAGAATTTAACTTCCAAACTCACAGACCTCATTATGAATGAATTTGGATGTAACTCGCATCAAATCATTTTCATGGATCTTAGTCATAAGATACTTTGATTTAGGTATACTCATTTAGTATCATTTGACCTGAGATGCGTACTAAAACTTTCGTTTACTAAAGACTGTTCTTTGATCAGTGTCAACCACTATCGCGTAACTTCCAGTCATAAAGACATTGTTTAGGAGTAGTTCTGAAGTTCAGTGGGAGTTGTATGTAGTCAAGATGGGATTTTGTACTCTTACATGATATGTAACAGTTAAACATCAGGGCACCCTCGTTAATTCAAACTAGTGAAGTGTAAGGACTTACCCAAACTTACTGTGTGTTTGATTGGACCACTTTGATTCTTGAATAGAACAATAATGATTGAACACTATGTGAGATTGAATCTGATCCATGTCTCTTTGTTCAATTGATGTCTTATACAGAAAGGATAGATGACAACGATTACCATAAGCTCATTGTCTTGCAACAGGATGTTCCAAGATGTTTTGGTTAATGACTTTAAAGTGTCATAACTTGTTGGGGGCAGCCATGTGTAGCTAGAGCAGAGCGCCTCTGGCTGTCAGCGTTAACGGACTTAATCAAAATCGTCCTAGTGGGAGACTGTTGGAAAAATGGACCGGTCCGATTAATTAACGCGGCCGACCGAGTTATGACCCGTAAGAGTTACACCGTGGGAAACAAACTAAAATCCACTTAACTGGTTTAACTGGTAGTTACGAACTACATGCAAAATGGATCATAATTATATTTATAATCGTGAGCCAGTTCATATTATTAATACTCGTTATTAAAAATATAATTGTTTATCTTAATTAATAAACTTGTTACGGGTATTAACTGAGAGACGAGTACATGGACTGGGTGAGATAGGTACACTCCTACGCCACTTGTCGCACATGCACCCTTGCATTGCCACTTGTCGCACATGCATGAACTCCTAGCCACTTGTCGCGCATGCACTCTTGCATCCCCACTTGTTGCACATGCATGAACTTCTCGACACTTGTCCAACTTCCATGTGCATGGAGCTCATATGCTATATAAAGAAATGTATGGACTAGCTTTTTGAGGTAGAACAACTTTGTCACACCCCAACCGATGGCAGAAACGTCGGGGTGAGACGAACAAATTGCTCAAAATGTCATAACGCTACTTTGCGAAAATATTTAACAACTCAAAATTTCATTGATAGTAAATTGATAATACAATGGTTCGAAATGAAAATACAACAAGTTTCAATGGCAATACAACATGAAAGAAAATACATAAATTAATTTTAGGTGTGTATCTAATCCACCCTAAATAGATTTTTCAACGATCATCAACTAGTTTCCTGCAACATGCATTAAAATAATGTATATCAACAAAAAGTTGGCGAGCATACAAGTTTGTTACATAGCATAATAGTGAATAAAGTTTGACTCGTATCCAACATGGTAATCATGGCATATAATTGTTACAACATACTAAACATGTGATTTTTATATGTCAATCCAAAGTCAAACGCAATCGTGTTTACACAACATCATCGAAACGAAAAGGTGTAATATAGTTTACTTAACAATACCACAAGTTTACGGGCGGTGCGTTACTCCTATAGCGCTATATTTGTTAAGGTAGGCTAGCAAAGTTAAGGTGCATATAACACAAGTCTAACATAGCATGCGATAATCAAGTATATGGACAAGTATCATGTTATCTAACAGATATAGTAATTGTGCAAACAAGGTTTATTATGATTGGTGATTTGTACATGTTGCACCAAAAGTGTTTAAAATAGAAAATGGGATTCGAGTATACTCACAAGTTTTGCAAGCTTTCCTTGTTATTCCGTGAAGATTGGAGAGTTGAGTATGGAACACCGAGATTACCCTACATGGGGTAAACGAAGGTGTGTAAGTATTGGAAGTTAACGGAAGATTATAGATTTGGAATTTAAATAACATGGAATATAGTCATATGAAAATAATCATCTTGTACTCATAACACTTGTTCTTGACACTATTGAAACTAAAAGGAGTTGGTGTATTTCATGGATTCAAGGATCCATTACAATCGTAACAAGTGCATGGTCATTAATGATGTAACATATTCTTGACAAGTAACTACCAAATTATCATCAAGCTTTGTTACCTAAATTTATACATACATATATAATACATAGAATATAAGGATTTCAAGCATGAGGTAGGAGATTAAAGTCTCTATTTAGCACATCTTTGAGTCATAGAATTCATACATGAGGTAGGAAGAACAAAACTTCCATTTAGGCACCTATATTGTTCACCACTACACTTGTTGTTATAAAAACAAGGAGGGTCATGAACATGTACAAGTAAAGAAATATGAACTAACTAATCTATGGAAACATCAAGTAGTGGTGGACTTTCAAATAGGATAGCCCAAGCTAACCTTAGTAACATAAATCATCAAGCTTCAAGCTTGTTCACTACTTGTGGGTAAAAACTTAAACAAAACAGAATATTTGTGAGGATTAAACCTCTGATTTTGAATGTCTCAGCATTGTTTTTAAGCCCAACTAACCATTCAATTGATTATGAGCATTAGGACATAGGTTTGAGATGAGAGAACTCAAGTTTAGTTAGGTTTAACAAGGTTTGAAGCAAAACAGAAAGTTTAGTCCACTTTGGAGCCTTTGTGGTGAAGCCCAGGTCTAGATTCTCCAAGGAGAACCCATGGAATCATACACATGGTTGTTCCAAGTGTTTTGAAAGAAGAATGAATGAAAAAGATGAAGTATAAGTCAGGTTATGCTCACTTTTGCAACTTATTGTGAATCTGCCTTGTTACTAATTTCTCAGCCGGATTTAGAGTGTTTGAGAGAGAGATTAGGGTGTTTCAAAGTGGAGGAAGTGTTGAGGTAGTGTGGGTTTTATAAGGGATGATTAGGGTTGAGTGTAGTTGAGTATTAAATGCAAGAAGCACAAAAACAAACTCAACCAAACACAAAACTGCCCAATCCCGCAGCTGAAACAAACATTCTGCGGATCGGGGGCCTTGGCGTAACGCGTAGCCCCAAGGGGGTTAGGGTACGCGTACGGCGGCGCCCCTGGTTTCCGTTTGAAGTTTGATTTCTTTCATTTTGGCCCCAAACATCCTATAATTCAGCATTTTATGCATAATCTGTGATATTTAACATGTTTTCGAGTATAATAAAGGTGTGTAAGTATAAATTGAATATCGCGAATGCATGTACGAATGTTTGCACGTATAATAAGTATCAATTGCGTATAAAAGTTGATTAAATTGCAAGTATAACAAGTGTGTATAAAATATGAATTTCATTACGATCAAGGTCTCGGACTACAAAGTTGAAATTGAAAGACGATACAAGTAAAAGGTTTCCGAAAATAGAAAGTTTCCCAAAATGGAAAATGCAACAAAACTTGTAAAATATAGAAAGTGTGAAAAGTAGGGCGTTACAAACTTGCACAGGAGAACTCTCAGAACACTCACAACCGCAGCCAACAACTGCCGCCACCGCCGCTACCCTACCTATACCCGTGTTTCGTTAGTTCGTATTACTAGCACGTGTTCGTTGAACCTCGATGTCTCAATCGGTTAGTTATTAACCGAGGTATATCTTTCTCATCGGTAGTTAGATATTCTTATCACTGTGCTCGTAATTTGCATGTAACCTGATCCTGTCGGGTTTTTTTTAATGTTGATCACTCGTTTTTTCCGCTGCGTTTTATTGATCCTAGTATTATTTATTGAACCGGTTTTTAATAAATAAAATTTTAATTGCTTTCCATGGAATCCCAAACAACTTATTATAAGTTACAAATTCAAAATCTGTTTTCAACTATTCTAGATTTTCATGTTTATTTTATAACCCATATTGTCTCTCATAGTTATTCTGATAGAGAATTGGAATGCTTCAGTTGCAATTTAGATTGAATTATTAAAGAGAGCATGGAAAAGGGCTAGAAGATTTTTATTGTAGAAAACTTAAAATGTAATTATGACGATAACCAAAGCTATGCCATCTCTCCATGCATCATGCAAGAGCTTCAAAAGTCTAGCAAACTCATACCTACCTTACATTGCATTATTCATTACTACTTATGCTATTTCTCTCCAAACAAACTCTTAGCCACTTTTAGAAACTACACCTTTGCCCCTTCTAATATAATCGTGTACTTATTTAGGTTTATCTTTTGAAAGGACTAAGGAATCAATCGTGTCACTGCTTCCCCATTCCAATAAATTCTTGACATCAAGACTTGCATCCAAAAACTGACCTTAGATCCATAACACATCCTCTATAGTGGCGTCCTCTGCGGATTGCCCCTGCCAATGTACTAGCCATTGTTCCATTGAATCGAAACCAATGTTACATTAAATTAGAACCATCACGAAGCAACCATGTTGCTAAAATAGCAGCAACAGTGAATGCCTCATTGTCTCTAGCTACCAATTCAGTAGGTAAGACTGAGTCGTTGGGTCCCTAAATAGCTTTCTTTAAGAGAGAAACGTGTAACATCCAATGAATTTAAGAAGTGGGAGGCAACTACAATCGATGGGCCACAGGACCGATTTTTTCAATAATTCGAAAAGGCGTAAAGAACTTTGCAGCCAGCTTGATGTGTCTAAAATATACACGCACATATATATATATTCCTATATTTTTATTGACTTTTTGGTTTTTATTTAATATTATACTCGTATTTACATATTTGGATTTCATTAGTTTTAAATGAAAATGAACAAAACGTTTAATATGCGAGCAGATCTCATATATTATTATTCTTGATATAAACAAAAAGAAAATGAAATAGAATAAAAACTTGAATTGTCGTTGGTAATTGAAAAAAAAGAGTTAAATGTTTGGTTGGTTACTGTGGTTTGCAAATATTGCAGACTTGTTCCTAGTGGTTCAATAATTACAAAGTTGGTCACGATAGTTGTAATTTTTGCACTCGGGTGGTCCTTTACATAAGTTAGATTTTTCAGTTAAGTATAGGTGAAATGATATATTTGCCCCTCAATAATTAAGAAAACTAAATATATATAAATTATAATTATTAATAAATTCAAGTGGGTCCCATTTCCTACCCCTACCCTTCCCCACCCCCACCTTCTTCTTCTTCAATCCTCCTGATATCTTCCTGGACCACCATAACCACCCATTAATTTAGGTGACAATAAAACCACCACCACCACTGTCTCACCTCCACCACCAGTAACCCACCACAACCGCCGTCAACACACCTCGACCACCGTATCCCATCCAGCACCGAACACCCACCACCACCGTCATCAACCCATCACAACCACCACCTCCACCGTCACCTTCAGCCCACCATCCCAACCTCCACCGCCAACATCGCAAATTATTGGTTCGAGTTAAACTAGGTTAACCAAATCCTTCAAGACCAATTCCTTCTTCAAGATCCCATGTCACCAATTTATCAAATGTATGTATCTTCATCTGTTCACCTCTGTATATTTTTTCTATTTATCTTGTGTACGTAATCAAAGTTAAGTGAAATCAATGGTCAGTGTGCTTTTGTCAATTTATATTAGTGATATGTATGTCAATATAATGTTAGATTGTTAACCGTTTATTTTTAATGATTGAAAGTGGTTCTTTATATGTTATAATGTATATGTCATAAAGTCAAATTGATTAATCGTTAATCTCAAATCTGACAAAATACAATCTGTCATATGTGTTTTTCACAAGATCGAATATTTCACTTCAATTGAGAAGTCTTGTTATCTGACACAATTGAAGCCACTTTATATAAAGAAATCACATGGTCAAAAAAGTTCGGTAGCCTTATATTCTTTGACATTGTGGGTTGAAGGTGGAACTGGAGGTTGGGGTGGCGGGCTGAAGGTGACGGTGGAGGTGGTGGTTGCGGGTTTACGGTGGAGCTGGAGGTGGAGGAGGTGGTGGATTTAAGGTGTAGGTGGTGATGGAGTTTAGAGAGAGAGGGATAGAGGAAGAAGATGAGGGGGGCCACCCATCTTTATATGTTTTTATTTTTTTAATTGGTTAGGGGTAATTTAGTTATTTCGCACACATTTAACTAAGAAATTTAAGACAGATTATTGATAAGGACCATCCGAGTGTAAAAATTACAACCAATGGGATCAAGTGTGTAATTATTAAATCACTAAGACGAAGTCTACAATATTTGCAAACTACAGGGACCAACCAAGCATTTAACTTGAAAAATAAAGTTAATTATCTAAATGCTAATGTTGAATAATAAAAGAATGCAATTAAATTCGACATTACTGATTTGTTTTTATTCACACGTGTAAGTGCTAAACAACAAGAATTGGAATTGAACTATTATGATGATATTGAAGTATACTTGAACCGAAAGAAGTGTTCGTTCTAATGACACATGAAAGAAGAATGAGAGTGCAAAAAGACCATTGAATACTTAAAGAAATCTTAAAATTACAATTACATGCCATGGTTGGCCAACTACACAGTGGCAGATGCAGGATTCTTTTCACTGGTTCACTTTTAAGGTGTCTGAATTTTGGTCAACCCGACTTAGATTTTTCGGGTCTGGTCGGGCTTTATCACTAAAGTCCCTTTTCCTATGATGCTTTAAAGGCATTCCTATCCCACTATCTATCTTTGTCTCTAAAAACAAATTGAATGAATGTGGAGATTTACATGTTTTAATTTTGAAAACTGAATCTAAATAATTGCATTTTGGTATGGATTGATTTGATAATTTGTTTGTTGGTTACATTGCTCTAGATACTTAGAAATATACTTTAGAGCCGGGAGTCAATTAAGGTTGATAAGCTTTCAGTCTGGACCTTGAAGGTGAAAATCTAATTCAAGTTTATTAATTATTAAATTAAATTGATTAAAATGTGCAATATTTTCTATAAGTGAGAAATCAAATCTAGAACTGCTAGGTTATTAGTTGAGCATTGTTTGACAATTTGGGTAGCCGATCATTCGGGTTCACCTGTTTATTCGTGTCTAGAGTTTCCTAGGGTTTCGTTGTTCTTAGTTATTTCAGCTTCATAATTTGAGAGTTTTAGTAAATAAATTACTTTATACCTGATAGTTTTGGGACTGGTGGTCGATAACTCGAGTCGGTCCATTTTAGCACTTCTTCAGTTTTAGATTCAGTTTATCTTATAGGGGTTTATCGCGTGAGACAGAGTCTTCATTCAAAACGAGGGCTAGGATTTTAGTCATGAGTCTAAGGATTCTATCCTAGGTAACCTTTTTTACCGCGTCTCATGTTGACCATTGCTAACCACGTTGGCCGGGTTTGACCCGAGTTGACTGAGTTGACTGGGTTTGACCCGAACACCATAACTGAAATGAAACTACCCCTTGACCGCTGTTGACTTGTCAACCCGAACCGAGCTTGAACTGTGTCGGACCGAGTCGCGCCTAGTTGTACCGAGTCGAACCGAGTCCCACCGAGTCGAACCAAGTTGCACAGTACCCGTCTGAATCTGATCCGAATCCCACACCTTAGCCAATACATGACCTGAGCCAAAACAGAAACATTGTTGACCCAAACATCGAACCGAATCTCAAATCTGAACTGAACAAGAATCAAAATTGTATCTAAACCGAATCACCACCATCACCGCCGCTGGATGGCCTAGAGCCGCAAGCTGCGGCTGTTGTTCTGCCATCACCACCAACTCGATGTCAAACAAACCCAACCCGAACCAACCCATAATCGAACCTAGTCAGAACAAAACCTGATCCCGCCCCCAAATCGTTGCCGTCGCTGGCCTCCGGCACTACTACTGTCGTCTCTCTCTCTCTCTCGTCACTTCTCTTTATCTCTCCTGCGCCTCTCTCTCCCCTGCGCCTCTCTCTCTCCTGCGCCTCTCCCTCTCTGTCCATGATCTCTCTCTCCCCTGCGCCTCTCTCTCTCCTGCGCCTCTCCCTCTCTGTCCATGATCTCTCTCTCTTCCTCTTTTGATCTGCGAGGTGTGGGGATGTTATAGGGAAGAAGGAGGGTGGTTGTGTGGTGGTAGCTCGCCGGAGGGGTGTCGCCGGAAAACGATCTCCGGTGACCGGAGACGAGAGAGGAGGCAGAGGATTTCTTTGATGGAGGCTAGGGTTTTGGTGAGGGAAATGAGAAAGAGAGGTATTTATAGTTAGGTTTTTAAGTGTGCTTGGGCCCTACGCCCACAAGCTCGTTTCGCGCGGCCCGATACATTTTTTGAAGCCCGTTTTCGCTCCCGATCTTCATAGATTGTCGTAAATATAACGTTAAGTCGAAAAATACTCAAAGTTACGTTGGAAATCGATATTTGACACGTATTTTTGTCGGTTTCCTTAAAAGGCGTAAACTGGTTCGGTTGTCGCTTCTTGTCCGTTTTCCGATCCGATTTCGACTACGAGTATTAAAATTCAATTACGAAGCTAATTATGTCATAATATTTTAGTTTTGAAAGCCATATTTGAGTCCGATGCTTCCGTTTTGTTGTTAGTGCGTTCCTGTAGTCGTGTTTTTCATTCACGTAAGCGTTTTTTGACATTCGAAAACACAATAAATTCGCAAAACTAAATTCATATGTATAAATTATACTTATAGGATTCGTATGTGTCGGCATTGTCAGTATTTTGTCAGATGTCAGTTCGTTACCACTTATCGTTCAGTAGTCTTCCTGCAAATCATCATTCGCGCACTGTAAGGTCGGATGGACGTTCCTAGGCACTCCAATAGGCCTAATTAAGTTAATCAACGACTTACACACTAATTATTATCATCCTAATATTTGTTATTCGCGAAATTAATACCCACAAACTACCAGTTGTCACACGACCTCCCAGGCGCCACTTGGGAGACTCCCTGTCTCCTCCTGCGACGCGCGAGAGAGTCTAGCCTGGGCTACGGGTTCTGGGAGAAGTTCAGTTGCACCTGTTCGGTCGAAAATCAACAACTCTCTCCCTCTCTCTCGAATTGTTGTTCTAATACCTGTACCCCTAAACCTCGAAACTCTGCTCCGTATGAAGTGTACTAAACCCTAATCCTGAAATGATACCCTGTCCGATTGATTTGAAAACTAATTAACGGATGCCAAAGTGCTGCCTGAATAAGGCTATTCTTTGTCAACTACGTTGAGGTTTTGATCTCGTGATTATCGTTAAAGGTTGAGTTGGGTTAATACACTAATCCTTATTACATTCTGCGAAATTAGGGGTTAGATCAGAAGGTTTAAAACTATAAATTCACTGATAAAGTAGATGCTTAATTATCATAAGACTCGGAACTTTAAACTTACTGTTAATCAAGATGCTTAGAATCAGTAGGCCTATTAAAGCAGAACTATAGATTTGCAATGTGAGTTATTCTTTTTTTTCACAACATTGTGAGACATTCTCTTTTCTTCACACTATTGTGATGCTTAAATGTTTTCATAACCATAAATATTTTCTAGTTATCACTTATAATTACAGGGGATTAAGTTTTTGTATTCTTAAATTATTGTCGGTATTTGGGGTTTTGTATACAGTACTTGACACAGCAACGAGTTAGCCAATAGTAATATGACTACAGTCACCTAATTGGGTGTGTGACAAATACTGATTTGAGTTATTGAAAGATATAAACAAATGTAAAAACCCTTAATACTATGATTATAAGAATGTGTCATTTTATACAAATGAATGATCTCACAAGAATTTCCTGCTGATAAAATGTTTTTAAACATGTTTCCGGTGGTTACAATAGATATAAATAAGATTTGTGATACGACACCAAAAAGGCTTAAAGGATTGGCTTATTTTATCAATTAAAATTAAGAAACGTTGTCTTATGTATTCGGGTTTATCCCCTATTAAAGCTACATTTGTAAATGGTTTTATTCTCATTTGTTATAAATAAAATTCCAGTGTTTCTAACTCTGATATTTTTCCTAGCTCACGTCCTAATGAAATTTACGCTGCTATATTTTCAAAATAACCACCGGTACCACTTGACTATTCACGACGCCCATCCAGGGTGTGGTCGGGGGTTGTGACATTCACCGTGCGTTAAATCTTCAATCCTCTTGCATTTTCTCTTCCGAATCCTTCAAAACCAAGCTCTTCAGTCCTTTTCTCGCTACCCAGTCGATTTCCAGTCGTTTCTAGGGTTTCCATCGCAAATCTTAAATAGGAGACTCTAATTGGGCTTCGTAAACCGTATGGGCCATCCACTTTAATAAGTACGAATCGTATTCTTCTGACATAGCCCAATCTGGCCCAAATCTCAATATTTATTTTGTCTTTTTATCTGGTGGCGCTTACGACTCGTACTCTTTGGATCGAGTACGGGTCATACTCTTTCTGCTATTCCTACCTTTCTTCAACTTTTCTCCTTCTTTTCCAAAAATGCCATTTTACGTCCAAATTACTTCCTTTTCACTAATTACCTACAAATCCTCAACAAAACATTATAACTACTTATTCTTATCAGATTTGAGATAATTACCCCTAAAAGCGGGTATTTTAACACTAAAATATTACGTATTCTACAACTACATCAGTAAAAATACCGAAACATGCATTTTGGCTTCTAGCACTTAATTGTAACTCAATTAGATTTTGTTTTTCCTTAACCAGTTTGACCTGTTATCAATTTTCTTTATTTCTAACTTCTTGATTCTATTCATTTGTTGTTTTTAGATTGAAAAGTTGAACTTGGTTATCAAGGAGTGTGTTAGGGAAAATGATGAAGAAAAAGAAAGGTTAAATGGAATCATTGCGGTGTTGTTACAGAAAAGAAAAAATGATAAGGTGGATAAAAGTATGATGCTAAATTGGATGTAAAAAATTGAAGCTATGTAACAACTATGACTGGAAGATAATCTACAAACACTTGGTTATGAATGTTTGGATGTTTATCATGTTATCATGTTCGTGTTGTTTGGATATTTTTTATTTAATTTTTTTACGGCAGTGTTTTCTAACATTTTAATCTAGGGGTGTGATAAAAATGGGGGCAAAACTCGCATGGGAAGGTCGAGTTCTTTAAGTTCTCATAACTCGGAGGGGTTTTCCCTTGATCTTGATCATATTATAATATTATTAAAGCCTTTTATATAATTTTATAATTTTGTTGAAATGTAACTTTTAATGAATAAAGCATGGAAATGGGAGATCTTCAAACATTTAATGTGGCAAATATGCAATGCGGGCGTTAATGTGGTAGCAAATATTCAATATTACAATCGCAAAATGGTGGTAATATTGGTGGCTAAATGATGATAAAATAACCATCGTGCGTGTTCACTAATTGGTGGCATTAAGGTAATTGACATGAGTGTTTTTGCCATCGCATTTTCGGTTGAAAACGATGACAACAAGACAATTGCAGTCGTGTTGTTACCGGAAATGCGGTCATGAAATCCATGTTTTCTACTAGTTAAATAATATAGTGTTGTTACATATCAACTTATTTGGAACACTTTGTATACATTTTACTATTTTGTTTTCTATCTTTCTCATCTTAATAGTATTTCGAGTTACAAGTTATACTAAAACAATTCATGTAATGTCATGTGTTTTCATGCAATTTCATTACCTTAGATCTTGCAAAGCAAAAAACTAATACAATACTTTGTTATTTGCATATCAAAACTTTATATTCATATAGCACTTTCATGTTAATAGTATTTCAAGATACTAAACCAATTCATGTAGTGTCATGTGCTTTTGTGCAATTTCAATTCCTTGGATCTTGCAAAGCAAATGGTAATATTAGGGTCTTTACAAACAACCTCTCAATATGATCAACAAGACGTAACATACAAAAAGTGTTATTTAAACATCTATTGATAAACAAGACACAACAAACAAATCTTTAGGTACAACGATTTTGACATTATTATGGCATATTGTATTTTTGTGCAATCCACATTATGTTGGCGCGATAAAACTAGCTTGTGGACATGAGTACTTCATAGTATAAAAACAAGATGAAGCAAACATCAGACTGTGGGTCACTGTATTGTACAGATTTTGATTTGTGTTTCATAAAACTTGTAAAGTTATAAATTTTATTATATTTAAGTTCATCTATTTTCACCAACTTTTATTTATGTTTTCTAACTTTGCAAAAACATTGTAAATTTTGATGAGTTTTTGTTCACATAAAGAATAAAAATAAAACTGTACAAAGTTCTATGGATAGAAAAAATTAAGTAATTAACATATTAGTTCTTGGATAAAACTTTGCAAAAGCATTGTGAATTTTGATGACTTTTTGGCTGGAACAGCCACTTATTGTATAATTCTTGGATAAAACCACATTTATCGATGACAATTTTTCCTAATTTATATTGCATATTATTATTTATTATTATTATTATTATTATTTTTTTTTTTTTTGCTTTTTTCCTTTTATTTGTTCGCACAAAGCCAGTCAAATTCAAAGCACAAAGTCACATTAATACATTGATAGCAAAGATCAATGTTTTAAAAACCGGTTTTTAAATTATACCGGATTAGACTCAGAAATGGTTCAACGTTGAACGGGTTGTATCGAACGGTTCAACTGTGTTGACAAATTAACACTATAAATCCATTAATATAATTTTACCTCAAAAAATAATCCAAACTACATCATTTCATAATAAAAACAATATTCTAGAAGTTAATCCATAATAAAAAAAAATCAAAAAGTTCACTATCATGGCCATCCTCATCAAGTTAATCCATTGAAATGTTGAATGAATCAAGTTAGAATTGCTTAAAAGATGAATAGTCACCTTTTAAGTCTCATAAAAATTAAAAGTTTAAAATTTTAACCTTTGACCCGGTATAAACCGGTACCGGTACACCGGTATAACCCAATTTACCGGCGGTACAACTTCTTTGTCGTTTCCTTAATTTACCGGTATGATTCGTACTGGCCAAGCATCCGGCATCCAGTTTAACCGGTTCAACTGGCCGGTTTAAACCGGTTTTTAAAACATTGGCAAAGATAGCAAAGACAAATTGGGAAAAGCATTAATGAGAATCCAAACTTTATTATTGAGTGTGGTCAACCAAATTTTAGCCATATTATTTAATGCATTGTAATAAACATGTATGGATATTATTAACATGTATTTATATAAAGTTTTTAAATAAATATTAGATCAACACTTAAGTATAATTTGCAAAATACTTTTGATATTCGATATTATATTTTATCATGTATTCATATAATTAATTTGCTAAATAGTTTGATATTTATATATCTATATTACAAACATATATGTATTTATATAAACTCTTTACCCATCTCAACAAGTTAACAAGTTAGAACGTATGATTCATACAAAATGACAACTCCACAATTTGTGTATCAAAGATCAAAGAGAATACTTCAACAAAATATTTAATTATGTGCTCAAGAACTGATATTGACCATCTTAACAAGACTTAAGCACCGAGAAATTCAGATAATTTATTATAGCATCGCCTTGACCAAAGAAGAGATGAACCAATACTACCACAATGCAACTAACTTAGACAGAGCCACACGAGAAGACCCACCCTCACTCAATGCCATATCCGCCTCCTCTTTTCTTGCGGTCGCCACCTCCCGAACAGCTTTACCTTCATCCCCCTCCATCAACTGTCTAACCCGCTTCTCCACCTCCATCGCGGTTACCATCCCGCATTCTGACTCATCCATCGGTAGCGCCAGCTTCATGTCATGCGTCAACACCACCTTATTGAACTTTTGTTCCGCGTACAGCGGCCATGCCACCATTGGAACCCCCGCACACACGGCTTCCAAGATGGAGTTCCACCCGCAGTGTGTCACAAACCCGCCCACAGACTTGTGGTTGAGTACAGCCACTTGCGGCGCCCACTTCTTCACCACGAGCCCTCTATCTTTCGTACGCTCCACGAAACCTTCTGGCAACAGTACATCCAAGTCCGGCTCAGGCGGTGGCAGAAACCGGTCTTCTTTTTTGTTTGAAGGCGGGCTTCTAACCACCCAAAGAAACCGAACTCCACTCAACTCCAACCCTTTCGCTATCTCCTTCAACTGCTCACTCGAAAACACACCCAAACTCCCAAAACACAAATACACAACACTTCCACTCGGTTGCAAATCAAGCCAGTTCAAACACTCGTGCGAACCATCACCACCACTCGCCACCAATGGTCCCACGCAGTAGATCGGTGGCGTAGGCTGATCTGGGACACAAACTCAATCGTTTATGGCGCCTTCGACTTAAAAATGTGATGATGATTCCCGCTGATCGTCAATTTTTTCGTCAATTTTAAGACAACCATAAATTCAATTAAACTTAAAAATGTGTCTTTCTTTATCGTCAATTTTAAGATAGCATGCACTTCCATGGCTACCAAACATTTTTTACGTGTCTAGTATGTGACTCGTATTGATTGGGTATTTTTTTTATTATAACATTTTGTAAGGAACTGGTGGGATTTCCAAGAGCTAACATGAGACAAAATATAAAATAATATTTGTAATAGTCCAAATAAAATTTACAAAGTTACGATGGTGTATAGAAACAGTTTGACAGCAAAGTGAAAACTGAAAAGATATCAAACTCTATAAAAATGAATGCAAATATTGGTATTGTTGTTGTTCAGGAAGCAATAATATATTACATGTATCACAGAGTAACAAAGTTTGGTTACAATGGTTAACTAGTTAGATTCTTCCGCGCTTCGCGGCTGGGAATTCTGCGGTATATGTTTGTTTTGTTACAGTTCGGTATTCACAATAGCCTATAGTAGTCGAAAGAGAAAATTAACTTTATATCGATCGAAAACAATAAAAAAGAATAGCGATACCGGTACTGATTATGTTCAGTTAATATTGATTAAGTAGGTTTGTGTTCTATGTTTTTTTTCACCATTACAATATACATTTTATTGATAACGAATATTGTGCCGCGCGTTATCATACCAAACTAAACCGAAACCGACTGAACAACATTTGTATCGGCACTGGTCTTTTTTTATCGTTTTCCTTTCGATAAATTACCAACGTTTTGGTATTGTACCGTACCGAACAACATCGTTTTCGGTACAAAACTTTGTTTATAAGCTCACATCTTAGTCCTACCATCCCATACCGAACATCGATGGGGATACCTGCAATCATTTTTATGGTTTACGGTTTGAAAAAATTTCATTTATACAGCTCTATCTATGATGAAACTGAATAACGTTACCAGAACTGTGACACTCTGAACCGGTCGGTGTCTTACGAACTACATTGGTGCTAGTAACGGTGTTCGTTTTTGTCGTTTTCGCTCATGTAAAACTTGTGTTGATTCCTATACCAAATGCATGTATCGTACTAGTACTGTAACCAAGGAAACTGATATCTAAATCAGAAAAGTCAAACTAGTAAATAGGTTAAAAAAAGTTATATCAAAATTAGAAAAAGAACTTCCAAGTGTCAAGGGACTATTTTGATTAGTAAACTGTTATATGAGGTTATATATACTAGGAGTTGACTTCCAAACTCACAGACCTCATTATGAATGAATTTGGATGTAACTCGCATCAAATCATTTTCATGGATCTTAGTCATAAGATACTTTGATTTAGGTATACTCATTTAGTATCATTTGACCTGAGATGCATACTAGAACTTTCGTTTACTAAAGACTGTTCTTTGATCAGTGTCAACCACTGTCACGTAACTTCCAGTCATAAAGACATTGTTTGGGAGTAGTTCTGAAGTTCAGTGGGAGTTGTATGTAGTCAAGATGGGATTTTGTACTCTTACAAGATATGTAACAGTTAAACATCAGCGCACCCACGTTAATTCAAACTAGTGAAGTGTAAGGCCTTACCCAAACTTACTGTGTGTTTGATAGGACCACTTTGATTCTTGAATTAGAACAATAATGATTGAACACTATGTGAGATTGAATCTGATCCATGTCTCTTTGTTCAATTGATGTCTTATACAGAAAGGATAGATGACAACGATTACCATAAGCTTATTGTCTTGCAACAGGATGTTCCAAGATGTTTTGGTTGATGACTTTAAAGTGTCATAACTTGTGGGGGCAGCCATGTGTAGCTAGAGCAGAGCGCCTCTGGCTGTCAGCGTTAACGGACTTAATCAAAATTGTCCTAGTGGGAGACTGTTGGAAAAATGGACCGGTCGATTAATTAACGCGGCCGACCGAGTTATGACCCGTAAGAGTTACACCGTGGGAAACGAACTAAAATCCACTTAACTGGTTTAACTGGTAGTTACGAACTATATGCAAAATGGATCATAATTATATTTATAATCGTGAGCCGGTTCATATTATTAATACTCGTTATTAAAAATATAATTGTTTATCTTAATTAATAAACTTGTTACGGGTATTAACTGAGAGACGAGTACATGGACTGGGTGAGACAGGTACACTCCTACGCCACTTGTCGCACATGCACCCTTGCATTGCCACTTGTCGCACATGCATGAACTCCTAGCCACTTGTCGCGCATGCACTCTTGCATCACCACTTGTTGCACATGCATGAACTTCTCGACACTTGTCCAACTTCCATGTGCATGGAGCTCATATGCTATATAAAGAAATGTATGGACTAGCTTTTTGAGGTAGAACAACTTTGTCACACCCCAACCGATGGCGGAAACGTCGGGGTGAGACGAACAAATTGCTCAAAATGTCATAACGCTACTTTGCGAAAATATTTAACAACTCAAAATTTCATTGATAGTAAATTGATAATACAATGGTTGAAATGAAAATACAACAAGTTTCAGTGGCAATACAACATGAAAGAAAATACATAAATTAATTTTTGGTGTGTATCTAATCCACCCTAAATAGATTTCTTCAACGATCATCAACTAGTTTCCTGCAACATGCATTAAAATAATATATATCAACAAAAAGTTGGCGAGCATACAAGTTTGTTACATAGCATAATAGTGAATAAAGTTTGACTCGTATCCAACATGGTAATCATGGCATATAATTGTTACAACATACTAAACATGTGATTTTTATGTCAATCCAAAGTCAAACGCAACCGTGTTTACCCAACATCATCGAAACGAAAAGGTGTAATATAGTTTACTTAACAATACCACAAGTTTACGGGCGGTGCGTTACTCCTATAGCGCTATATTTGTTAAGGTAGGCTAGCAAAGTTAAGGAGCATATAACACAAGTCTAACATAGCATGCGATAATCAAGAATATGGACAAGTATCATGTTATTTAACAGATATAGTAATTGTGTAAACAAGGTTTATTGTGATTGGTGATTTGTACATGTTGCACCAAAAGTGTTTAAAATAGAAAATGGATTCGAGTATACTCACAGTTTTGCAAGCTTTTCTTGTTATTCCTTGAAGATTGGAGAGTTGAGTATAGAACACCGAGTTTACCCTACATGGGGTAAACGAAGGTGTGTAAGTATTGGAAGTTAACGGAAGATTATAGATTTGGAATTTAAATAACATGGAAAATAGTCATATGAAAATAATCATCTTGTACTCATAACACTTGTTCTTGACACTATTGAAACTAAAAGGAGTTGGTGTTTTTCATGGATTCAAGGATCCATTACAATCGTAACAAGTGCATGGTCATGGATGATATGACATATTCTTGACAAGTAACTACCAAGTTATCATCAAGTTTTGTTACCTAAATTTATACATACATATATAATACATAGAATATAAGGTTTCAAGCATGAGGTAGGAGATTAAAGTCTCTATTAGGCACATCTTTGAGTCATAGAATTCATACATGAGGTAGGAAGAACAAAGCTTCCATTTAGGCACCTCTATTGTTCACCACTACACTTGTTTTATAAAAACAAGGAGGGTCATGAACATGTACAAGTAAAGAAATATGAACTAACTAATCTATGGAAACATCAAGTAGTGGTGGACTTTCAAATAGGATAGCCCAAGCTAACCTTAGTCACATAAATCATCAAGCTTCAAGCTTGTTCACTACTTGTGGGTAAAACCTTAAACAAAACAGAATATTTGTGAGGATTAAACATCTGATTTTGAATGTCTCAGCATTGTTTTTAACCCCAACTAACCATTCAATTGATTATGAGCATTAGGACATAGGTTTGAGATGAGAGAACTCAAGTTTAGTTAGGTTTAACAAGGTTTAGAATCAAAACAGAAAGTTTAGTCCACTTTGGAGCCTTTGTGGTGAAGTCCAGGTCTAGATTCTCCAAGGAGAACCCATGGAATCATACACATGGTTGTTCCAAGTGTTTTGAAAGAAGAATGAATGAAAAAGATGAAGTATAAGTGAGGTTATGCTCACTTTTGCAACTTATAGTGAATCGGCCTTGTTACTAATTTCTCAGCTAATTTAGAGTGTTTGAGAGAGAGATTAGGGTGTTTCAAAGTGGAGGAAGTGTTGAGGTAGTGTGGGTTTTATAAGGGATAATTAGGGTTGAGTGTAGTTGAGTATTAAATGCAAGAAGCACAAAAACAAAGTCAAACAAACACACAAAACTGCCAATCCCGCAGCTGAAACAAACATTCTGCGGATCGGGGGCCTTGGCGTAGCGCGTAGCCCCAAGGGGGTTAGGGTACGCGTACGGCGGCGCCCCTAGTTTCCGTTTGAAGTTTTATTTCTTTCATTTTGGCCCCCAAACATCCTATAATTCATCATTTTATGCATAATCTTTGATATTTAACATGTTTTCGAGTATAATAAACGTGTGTAAGTATAAATTGAATATCGCGAATGCATGTATGAATGTTTGCAAGTATAATAAGTATCAATTGCGTATAAAAGTTGATTAAATTGCAAGTATAACAAGTGTGTATAAAATATGAATTTCATTACGATCAAGGTCTCGGATTACAAAGTTGAAATTGATAGACGATACAAGTAAAAGGTTTCCGAAAATAGAAAGTTTCCCAAAATGGAAAGTGCAACAAAACTTGTAAAATATAGAAAGTGTGAAAAGTAGGGCTTACAAACTTGCACAGGAGAACTCTCAGAACACTCACAACCGCCGCCAATAACTGCCGCCACCGCCGCTACCCTACCTATACCCGTGTTTCGTTAGTTCGTATTACTAGCACGTGTTCGTTGAACCTCGATGTCCAATCGGTTAGTTATTAACCGAGGTATATCTTTCTCATCGGTAGTTAGATATTCTTATCACTGTGCTCGTAATTTGCATGTAACCTGATCCTGTCGGTTTTGTTTATTGTTGATCACTCGTTTTTTCCGCTGCGTTTTATTGATCACTAGTATTATTTATTGAAACGGTTTTTAATAAATAAAATTTTAATTGCTTACCATGGAATCCCAAACAACTTATTACAAGTTACAAATTCAAAATTTGTTTTCAACTATTCTAGATTTTCATGTTTATTTTATAACCCATATTGTCTCTCATAGTTATTCTGATAGAGAATTGGAATGCTTCAGTTGCAATTTAGATTGAATTATTAAAGAGAACATGGAAAAGGGCTGGAAGATTTTTATTGTAGAAAACTTAAAATGTAATTATAACGATAACCAAAGCTATGCCATCTCTCCATGCATCATGCAAGAGCTTCAAAAGTCTAGCAAACTCATACCTACCTTACATTGCATTATTCATTACTACTTATACTATTTCTCTCCAAACAAACTCTTAGCCACTTTTAGAAACTACACCTTTGCCCCTTCTAATATAATCTGTACTTATTTAGGTTTATCTTTTGAAAGGACTAAGGAATCAATCGTGTCACTGCTTCCCCATTCCAATAAATTCTTGACATCAAGACTTGCATCCAAAAACTGACCTTAGATCCATAACACATCCTCTATAGTGGCGTCCTCTGCGGATTGCCCCTGCCAATGTACTAGCCATTGCTCCATTGAATCGAAACCAATGTTACATTGAATTAGAACCATCACAAGCAACCATGTTGCTAAAATAGCAGCAACAGTGAATGCCTCATTGTCTCTAGCTACCAATTCAGTAGGTAAGACTGAGTCGTTGGGTCCCTAAATAGCTTTCTTTAAGAGAGAAACGTGTAACATCCGATGAACTTAAGAAGTGGGAGGCAACTACAATCGATGGGCCACAGGACCGATTTTTTCAATAATTCGAAAGGGCCTAGAAAACTTTGCAGTCAGCTTGATGTGTCTAAAATACACACACACAACATATAGATATATTCCTATATTTTTATTGACTTTTTGGTTTTTATTTAATATTATACTCGTATTTACATATTTGGATTTCATTAGTTTTAAATGAAAATGAACAAAACGTTTAATATGCGAGCAGATCTCATATATTATTATTCTTGATATAAACAAAAAGAAAAAGAAATAGAATAAAAACTTGAATTTTCGTTGGTAATTGAAAAATAAGAGTTAAATGCTTGGTTGGTTACTGTGGTTTGCAAATATTGCAGACTTGTTCCTAGTGGTTCAATAATTACAAAGTTGGTCCTGATAGTTTTAATTTTTGCACTCGGGTGGTCCTTTACATAAGTTAGATTTTTCAGTTAAGTATAGGTGAAATGACATATTTGCCCCTCATTAATTAAGAAAACTAAATATATATAAATTATAATTATTAATAAATTCAAGTGGGTCCCATTTCCTACCCTACCCTTCCCCACCCTTACCTCTTCTTCTTCTTCAATCCTCCTGATATCTTCCTGGACCACCATAACCACCCATTAATTTAGGTGACAATAAAACCTCCACCACACACCACTGTCTCACCTCCACCACCCGTAACCCACCACAACCGCCGTCAACCCACCTCGACCACCGTCTCCCATCCAGCACCGAACACCCACCACCACCGTCGTCAACCCATCACAACCACCACCTCCACCGTCACCTTCAGCCCACCACCCCAACCTCCACCGCCAACATCGCAAATTATTAGTTCGAATTAAACCAGGTTGACCAAATCCTTCAAGACAAATTCCTTCTTCAAGATCCCGGGTCACCACTTTATCAAATGTATGTATCTTCATCTGTTCACCTCTGTATATTTTTTCTATTTATCTTGTGTATGTAATGAAAGTTAAGTGAAATCAATGGTCAGTGTGCTTTTGTCAATTGTTGATTCTTAGTAGTTTTTGTGGTCTATATTAGTGATATGTATGTCAATATAATGTTAGATTGTTAACCGTTGATTTTTAATGATTGAAGGTGGTTCTTTATATGTTATAATGTATATGCCATAAAGTCAAATTGATTAATCGTTAATCTCAAATCTGACAAAATAATACCTGTCATATGTGTTTTTCACAAGCTCGAATATTTCACTTCAATTGAGAAGTCCTGTTATCTGACACAATGGAAGCCACTTTATATAAATCAATCACATGGTCAAAAAAGTTCGGTAGCCTTATATTCTTTGACATTGTGGGTTGAAGGTGGAACTGGAGGCGGAGGTTGGGGTGGCGGGCTGAAGGTGACGGTGGAGGTGGTGGTTGCGGGTTTACGGTGAACTAGAGGTGGAGGAGGTGGTGGGTTTAAGGTGTAGGTGGTGATGGATTTTAGAGAGAGAGGGATAGAGGAAGAAGATGAGGGGGCCACCCATCTTTATATGTTTTTAATTTTTTAATTGGTTAGGGGTAATTTAGTCATTTCGCACACATTTAACTAAAAATTTAACACAGATTATTGATAAGGACCACCCGAGTACAAAAATTTACAACCACTGGGATCAAGTGTGTAATTATTAAACCACTAGGACGAAGTCTACAATATTTGCAAACTACAGGGACCAACCAAGCATTTAACTTGAAAAATAAAGTTAATTATCTAAATGCTAATGTTGAATAATAAAAGAATGCAATTAAATTCGACATTACTGATTTGTTTTTATTCACACGTGTAAGTGCTAAACAACAAGAATTGGAATTGAACTATTATGATGATATTGAAGTATACTTGAACCGAAAGAAGTGTTTGTTCTAATAACACATGAAAGAAGAATGAGAGTGCAAAAAGACCATTGAATACTTAAAGAAATCTTAAAATTACAACTACATGCCATGGTTTGGCCCCACTACACAGTGGCAGATGCAGGACTTTTTTTCACTGGGTTCACTTTTTAAGATGTCCCGAATTTGGACCAACCCGACGTTAGTTTTTTCGGGTCGGGTCGGGCTTTATCACTAAAGTCACCTTTTTCCTATGATGCTTTAAAGGGCATTCCTATCCCACTATCTATCTTTGTCTCTAAAAACAAATTGATTTGTAATAAACTTTTACAGAACGAATTCGAGTTAGAACCGGTACATCTAAAAATAGTCATTTTAGTTCGAATTACAACGACAAAAGCATAAAACTTGACCAAATGAGCATTTATTTGAGCTGGTTTGGCGGTTCCAAAGACAAAAGCATCTAACTGAACCATTTCTATGGCTTATTTCTCTTAATTGGTTAATAGAGATTACATGAAATAAAATTAATTTATATCTAACAGCCACCAAGAAAACTAAAATGAATTTTCAAGTACATAACAAAAAATATCCCCCACCCTAGCCCAGTTGGGTAAGTTGGGCCGGTTTCTCCATGGAGACTCCGGTTCGACTCCCGGCTTGGGCAAAAGGTGCGGGACGTCCCAATGTGGATCGTTTCCTGCCGAGGCATGGTTCGATCTGGAGGGCAACCCGGTTTTACCCAGCTGTTACCCCAGCGAGGCTCTCGTGTGAGGGCAGTATGGTTTCCGGTCGAAGATCAGTCAGAGCGGCAGCCGGGGCCGATAGAACATCGCGTCTGCGAATGTTGGGCTGACGGGTAACCATCCTTGATGAGAACCCGGTGACCAACGGTCCATGTACATATTGAAAGTCACCCTTAAAAAAAGTACATAACAAAAAAGCTCAGCCATAACCCATACCTGCAACAAACAAAATAGTTTGACTAACAATAATGAACTAAAGCTCAGCCATGTTAACTCTTATAGTTCACTCTTTTGTTTATCTCTAATATATTACTAAAGCTCAGCCATATTAACTCTTATAGTTCACTCTTTTGTTTAACTCTAATATATTAGTTTAAAATTAAAAAGAACAAAGAACAAGGGGTGGAGCGGGACTCGAACTAGGGGTGTCAAGTTAAAGGAGGGCACAATTAACCAGTGGAACACAAGAGGATTTGTGTTATGGGTTCCCTCAATATTTTACTTATGGGTTCCTTTTCAGTTTATCTTATACGTTTACACTAAAAATAAAAAACCGAATGGGTTCCTGGGAACCCGATCTTTATACCCCCTTCAACTACATTAATGATTTGTTTTTATTCAAACAAGAATTTGAATTGAAGTATACACGAATTGAAAGAAGTGCTTGTTCTCATGACACGTAAAAGAAGAATAAGAATGCAAAAAGACCATTAAATCCTTAAAGAAATCTTAAAATTACAAGTACATGCCATGCCTTGGCTTGGCCCAACATCCTCTAAAGATCCGTTAGAAGCCCATGTTAAGAAACAAGTTGTATTGGACCAAAATTATAACACCTAAGGCTACTGGAGGGGGGTCGATTATTATTTATTTTAGAGGGGTGTTTATTTTTTAGTAGACATCACATACGAAACCCTACTGTTGGAAAGAGAAAACAATACAAAGCTTAGAGAGGGATGAATTTCAAGCCTTTGAAGGAAGAGGAGGCTTGAGTTTGAAGATTATTGCGTAAAGTTTTAAGCTTTCGGTTAGAACTCTTTGTTTATGTTTTTCGGTTTACTCAAACTTGATACTTTGACAATGTTTTCTAAACCCGTTCGCTTTAAATTTATTTTTGTTTCCCTTCCGACTATAAGTAGCTAAACTTGTTATGGTTACTTTGGTTGATGAGCTAGATGATTGTTTGATTGAATAACTTTTGGTTTTGAATGAAATGTGGTGATTTACATGTTTTAATTTTGAAAACTGAATCTAAATAATTGCATTTTGGTATGGATTGATTTGATAATTTATTTGTTGGTTACATTGCTCTAGATACTTAGAAATGTATTTTAGAGTCGGGAGTCAATTAAGGTTGTTAATCTTTTAGTCTAGACCTTGAAGGTGAGAAATCTAATTCAAGTTTATTAATTATTAAATTAAATTGATTAAAACGTGCAATATTTTCTAGAAGTGAGAGATCAAATCTAGAACTGCTAGGTTATTAGTTGGGCGTTGTTTGACAGTTTGGGTAGCCGATCATTCGGGTTCACCTGTTTATTCGTGTCTAGAGTTTCCTAGGGTTTCGGTGTTCTTAGTTATTTCAGCTTCATAATTTGAGAGTTTTAGTAAATAAATTACTTTATACCTGATAGTTGTGGGACTTGGTGGTCGATAACTCGAGTCGGTCCATTTTAGCACTTCTTCAGTTTTAGATTCAGTTTATCTTATGGGGGTTTATCGGGTGAGACAGAGTCTTCATTCAAAACGAGGGCTGGATTTTAGTCATGAGTCTAGGGATTCTATCCTAGGTAACCTATTTTTCCCGTACTTGAGTTGCAGTCCAGTCTCAAGTTGCCTACACTTGCTTTCTGTTCAATTATCTATTTGTTTAATTCGCTTTTTTGTTTAAAAACCATTTTCTCAACAACCAATTATTAGGCTAGGAGTCGACAGAGGTTTAGTATCAAGAGCCACTATTATTGTGTCCACGGTTCGATACTCGGACTTACGTGTTTTACTACTTACGACTGATACACTTGTCGGTAGTGTGTGGTTTAGCGGGTTTTTCCAATTTTTAAAACTTGTGTGAATTTATTAATATACATTTCACACATCAAGTTTTGGCGCCGTTACTGGGGACATAGTGAGCTTTTGAGGACGACCCGAGTTGGGGATCTAGTCACTTTACTGCTTTATTAGATTTTTCTTAGTTTTATTCTTATTTATTTATATATCTTGTGCCCGTGATCCCTGTTCTTTAAGTTTCTGTTTGCAGTAATGCTAGAAGAAAAACTGTAGCAAAACTTATACGGAGAATGGCCAGAGCATTACTGAGTACTGCGAGATCTGTGAGGATCCCCATCCTACTCGAAATTGTTCATATTCATTGGGGTATTCCACAGATTACCATTATAGCCCATTTCCGCACTCACAGAAATATGAGTATATCACTTTAGAGCCAGGGACCATAATGGATGAATCAGTTCCACCTCTGGTTACACAGGTATTTGAGTCAGTCCATTGGTGCCCCACGCCAGGGGGTATGTATGATGATTATTATTGGAGTGATGATGAGGGGGAAGACGTGGATGATCCACTTGACAAGATGGAGAATAAGAGAAATTGCATACACCATCTTGGAGGATGAGTTTGATGATGAGTTGGTAGGTCTACCAACTTTTGAAGTAGGAGAATTTGACTCGGTTGGTGACCTTTCCTATTTAGAAACATTGCTTATAGGAGAGCCGACCATGGAGATAAAAAATACACCAAACATAGAAGAAGCAAAAGTGGCTGAATAGTTGGATAGCTGGCCCATGGAGAAGTTAGAAGATAGATTGCCACCACGATCAAGAACATGGGAGAGGGCGAAAAGGAGCCTGGATCGACACATGATTCGAGGATAGTATCAAAGGAAAAAGGAGGAGGAACCGCTGAAGTTTCCACAACACCATCCTTCTCATTACATGACACGAATCAGGTTTGGTCTAGATAAGTTTAAGTATTGGTGGCCTGGCCCGTTTGAAAATGATAAAAGGTTTATAAATTTCACTCTTAAAATTTTAATTAATAATAAGGAACCGATGGAATTGAATGGGTTGAACTGCGGTTAGATAAAGAAGAAGCCTCCTGATTGAGGTTTTGGGATGTTACCTAGTTGTAGAGTTTGTATTTTGAGTCAAGTTTTGCTTTTATTTTTATTCTTTGAGTCAAATTGTGCTTTGGTTTGTTTGTTTTTGACTCTTAGTGTGACAACGTCGCTGGCGACATTCCTGAGTGTTGATGATAACATTGTCACCAATCATTAGAAAACCACAGGATCAGAGCCCATCTTTTCGAAACAGGCCCGTGAGTGTTGACGACAACACTTCCGGTATGATCGGATGAACATGGTTTAGGAATCACTCACGTTTTTCAAACTCACAACCATAACTTTTTATGTACAAAACTCGTGTTTATCCTCAATGAGACCAGATCTGTCATTAAACCCTCATGAATAGATAAAATTCCAATCTTTCTGGTTGAAAACCTAAATATCCCATTAAAACCATACACGCCTAAAAACATAGCTTTTGAGACTGATTCTTACATGTTTCTTGCTCCAAACGCTTCATTGATGATTCTTGGCCTTGATCTTTGTTTCCTCAATTTTATCTCACTAGAAATCCATTCTTTCACTCTCTTATCATTGGATAAATTTCCTTTTAATGGGACTCCATCCAACTTAATTATATAAGCCCATAAAAAGACTTAACCCACTTTATTCAGAAATTTAGGATTTTTCGTGGTGTTATATGAATAACAACATTAATAAACTAGAAATTGATATTGAATGATTAGGGATTTAAAGTTTATAACACCTTTTGTGTTTACATTGCTATCACATATATAGTCGATGGTATAGAACAACATGTCGCTTCATGGAATCACACAACCGTGTACATAAAGGTGTTAGGTTTACATAATACACAATGATCCCTAACCTATTTACAATGACATAATTGACTCTGAACAGGCAGCATGTAAAGGAATTGTGCAAGGCAGCATGCACCTGATGTAAAGAAGTAGTAAACAGGCAGGTTAAAATTCTCAGCCACAGGGATCACCGGCATGCAAAAATGGTCTATAATGAACGCAGAGATGTTAGAAGATAAAGAAATTGATTGAAGAGCGTGGTCGACGTTAGGGTTGCTACGTTGAATAAGCTCAAAGATGATGGCTTCCATTGAAGGGAATTGTAGGGGGTCAAGAGGGATGTCAGGGAGGTGGTGGAAGGTGATGGCGGGGAAGGTGTCGGAGATGTGGCGGACGTAGGTGGCGGTGGTGCCGGTGTTGAAGGAGGGGATGAGAGTGAGGACGACGATGGAGAAAGAAGGGTGGTGTTTGGTGATGAGTTTTCCGAGCTCCACCATTGAGATGAGGTGGCCCATAGCAGGAGATGGGTACAAAACTATAGTCCCCATTTTTGTGATTGCTTAAGTGAGAAATGATTTGAGTTAATGGAGTGATAGAAGTTTTAAGGGGAGGTTACGAAAACAACAGTAATGCCGGCGTATAACACAAGAAGCCATGGACTATTTTTTAATAACAAGCAACCAAACGGGTAATATATTGAATTGTCCGCCATCTTTTCATGACTCTATATACGTGAAAAAAAAAGATAAAAATGTATTAGTACTTTAACTAGTACCCTTTTTTTATTGGATTTTATACTCATTAATCATTTTTTTGTTGACAAAATGTTAAAAAGACCATATCTAGTTCCGCTCATGTGTTGAATTTATACTTGAGCAATCTTACATAAAATAAATGAGACAAAGAAAAACATAAATGACGCCCAAAGGTCTTTAGTCTTTACCATAGAGTCTATTAAAGGCATTTCCACTTATTATGGTGGATGATGAGGTAACACCCACCAACTCATAGCATCACCATTTGCAACACGAAAACTGTTGGGTCGTAGTAAAATTACCAAACATCGCTAGGCACGACATGAAGCCCAAAAACATCGTAGGCCGCGGCACAAGCTCAAGCCATAACATAAGGGTCCGACACAAGCCCAAGTAGGGTTAGGCAACCCTTCAGTAACATCACACACATAAACAAACTTGGAAAGAAATCATGTTGCGGGCCTAAACCGTGACACATAGGTAAGGTCATGGCATGGGGCAGAATACCACGACATTAGGTAAGGTCATGGCATAGGACAGAATACCACAGCAAAGAGTCAACTCGTGGCTTGGATCAGAATACTGCGACATAAAGTCAGGTCGCGGCTAGCAAACCCATGATTATATTCATATGGAGCCACCTTTATTTTATAGTCAAATTTCTCGCAACCAAAGGTTAAAATTTTCGCAGCATGTCAGATCACTAGGTGGAAATGGAGGAAAGGTTTCCCATATTTATAAAATCATAGATTCACCCGTTCCACAAGTGAGCAGGTCATAGATCCCAGGTCATATTCATATATCATAAGACAACAAAACATAGGAATGAGTGTTGCAATTTCGGGAGCGCTTGGATTCGCATATTAGAATTTGATTAGAAGAATATTAAGTCATAATGATCAGTTGTACCACATTTTCACAAAATCACAAATTACAGGTTCATCACATATTCATATTTACGTTCACCCGAGCTTTGGTCATGTACAACCCTGACCGAGATGCAGTTCAAAAAAAATGTTGTTGCGTTTGACTATGTACGAGATGAGCGATTTGTGGGGTCTGGTTTTGGAGGCAATGATGTACAATGGGGAACATGTTAGGCGTGAGGCCTCTAATTGTTCAATAACTAGTGAAGGAGATTCAAGATTGAACGATATGATGGAATGATGAACGAATTGGTCACATATGGGCATACAACGTGCAGTGTACGTAGTTGTGAAGGACTGAATAAGTAAATCCTAAAGTTGGGATGCATTTAAAAGAAATAATATATAAAACCTGAAAAAACCGGCCTTTTGTGCCTTGAAGTCTCGAAATCATAAATGTGAGAGAGTGATTCTGATAGTGACACGTGACATTTTTTGAAATCATTTATAATAATAAAGATATTTATTATTTTTGGAATAATCATAAACCATTGTTAGCTATTATTTTTTTTTACAAACTAAACCGGTAAAGCAATTGGTTCAGCTGACTCACTCAACCATATCGGTCTGGCTTTCCATTTCCATACTTAGCTCGGTGTATAATCTTCATCAAAAATTGATTGAAACGGACCTTAAACACACTAGCATAAGACGTCATGAATCCAACCTTAGGAAAGTGAAATGAAATGTGATAATATAATAGTTTAATGTGGAAAAGACTACAAAAAGATAGTCGTTCTATGTTTTATTTTATTTTATTTTTCTAAAATCCATTTGTGGTTTGATAATTATAATTTCTTTTTCATCAACAGTTAATTTAGGTGTAGGTCTGTAGAAGATGTCAACACTATTGTGTACTCAGTCAAAAATATATATTATTAATAATAAATTTTATGTGTATTGGAAATTTAAAATCCCCTTAAGACAAAATAATAAAACAAATTCCTAACATAAAATTAATAATAAAATAATATGTATATATGTGTATTGGAAATTAAAAATCTTATAAACCCTTAAGACAAAATAATAAAACAAATTCCAAACATAAAAAAGAGAGACTGAAAGGAATACATGAAACAAAAGTATAAAGTTAAATGGATTATATATAAGGCTTGACAGTTGACACTAAAACAAGAGATTTTAGAAAGAAAAAATAATAATTCAACAAGGACACTCTTTTTTTATAATTATCACCTTAAGGGATTTTAGAAAACAAAATTAACGACTATCTTTTTTAGACCATTCCCCATATTAGGTTATTATACCATATTACCGTTACAAGTCATATTAGTCCTCAAGAATTCATGAATACTTGAGTTACGCTAGGCGTGTTCACAGTCTAGTTGAGCTAATTTTGACACAACTAGCGTGTTCACAGTCTAGTTAGCCAAATTCGAAAAAAAAAACTAAACCAAACTATTAACTCTATTTTTGTGCGTTGTCAAACCAGCAACAATATCCGTTTAGTGATTTGACAAGTGCATATTGGTTATTTATCGCGGTTTTTTTTTCAATAGTATTAATTTACACTTAAAATTCTAAATGGTAAAGATGGTTCATCATTATAATATATTTTGTTAACTACATATTACAAAAACGAATGCATATACATACATATACATGTATATAAAGGTTAGCTGTCTATTCAGATTACATGACTAGTTCCAAATTTTGGACCATTAAATCATCAAAATCATAACGTAAATGGAACCTATTAGACTTGATGCGCTGACGAACTTGCTTTGATTTGGTTGGTTTTAACGGTTTACGAACACTCATACGTTTGGCTTGATTATACTATGATGAGTTGTTTCTCTAATTCCAATATAACAACCAAAAACATACCTTGTTAATATAGGGGTGAACTAGCTCTCTACTGGTTAACTGATGATGACTAAAAATTTACCACTTTGAATAGTTTACCTATGTGTCTAATTTGCATCACGAAGGCTAAAAATTTATCTCTTTATGATAACTTGAGTTACATTTCTAATTCATTCATCATGATTAGAAATTTACCTCGTCATAGATTGGATCCATATTTTTAATTCACTCCATGATCAAACTCAATTCGAAAAGAAAACCAAAAGTCGTACGCCACCTGCTTTGTTTTTGGCTAGCAGTGGTGGAATCATGATCGATGATGGACGTGTTTTCGTAGTGACTATCAGGTGGAACACATTAATCGTGGTTTAAAATTTTATAAATGGATAAGATTTTCAACTAAACACACTTAATATGCAAGAGGACCAATTGCAGCGTAGTATAATTTAGATAAGAACCACGTATCGATCTAAGGACACAGCTTCCCTATTCAACTCTCGTAAAGGATTGGCTAACTTTAGGATAATAAAGTGGAGTTGTTTTAAAAGGTGAAGTAAAAGGAAAAGATAAAAGTAGGTTAGAAATCTACTGTGGTAAACAAGGGTTTCCCGTGCATTGAATTATCTTGTTTAATGTTAACATTTTGTAATGACTTAATTAGTGTTGAAAAACATTAGGGTGAACGAGCCCTTTCAGAGTTATAGGTGAGAAAATGAAGGTTTAACGGTAACTGTTTTGGCAACCCATTGGATCGCTAGCAGGCTCTCGCAATGCTAAAGTTTCCATCTGGTGTCTCCGGACAGCTAGGGCTTAGGCTGGTATTCTCTTGATTGACTTGGCTTCTGGTCATGTTACTCAAGTCATACAACCCTTTGCAAAGTGTGGGGTGCACCCAACCACTGTCGGGTCTGTTTGACGAAGTGCATGATTTCTTATTTATCTTTTTACAGGATAGAGGCTCCTAGTTTGGTTACCCTGTTTCCCTCAGTTTCTCTTGTTGGTTACTATGAAACTGCATTTTCATTTTTTTTCCTTTTAAAACAAGAATTGTGTCCTCAAGCTAAGCTCATAGTCGCGGTCAGGATCCATTAAGGCAACAAAACGAACTAGCGATGTTACCAAACACACAAAGAAGTCATCATGGTTAGGATCGCGGTACTTTGCATATTACCCAACCCCCTTCTTAACTAAACTTAACATTTGCCCCAAATGGAAATGGATCTGGTGGTTTACTAGAAGCCTCTCGAAGGTTATTGTGAAATACTAGAAGCCCTTCACCTAATCTCCAGAAACTTATCACCTGGATCTGGTTCAATACCATCAGATTTGATGGGGGTACTAGAAGCCGTATGCACTCCTAATAGAAAAGTTAAGTTTGTTATTTATTTAGTTAGTTAGTTAGTTAGATTTTTATATCTCAAAGAATAAACAAATCATTAACGAGTAAAGAAATAGACATACTAAATAACTAAAAAAAAGTACCAAAATCAACAAGGTTCAACAACTCCAAGAGGGAGAGGATAGTAGATGGTTACAACCATTTGAAGATGACAACATTTAACTCGTGGTGAGAATAGACTCATGGAATTCACAAAACCCTAAGAGAAAGTGTCTATAAAGTGGTAATCGACCCTTGAAAATACATCATACATAAACTAAACTACTAGTGCCATTTTATTAACATGGATTCGGGATGAACATTGGAGAACTATCCCTAAATAGGGGTTTGGTTGGCATTAGGGACCTCCCAAATTGCACACTTGGAAATAAACTTGAAGTTGCTATTTATAAGTTGATGGCAGTGGGTGTGCACGATCATGCACAAGTACATGCACGATTGTGCATTGTACTTTTTATTGGCAGAATCTTCAAAGATCAAGTACTTTGTCGAGAATCTTGGTACAGGCACGAGTGTGCTGGTACGGAGCATGGCCATGTAGGTGGACAGGTGTCTAGACAGAATCTCTAGCTGTTTTACTCTTTGTCTCTTTTATCTTTTCTACATTTTTCTTTAGTAGAGCATGGTCGAGCTTGTTGATGTGCACGATCGGCCTTTTCTTCAACTTGTTTTTTGTCTTTTTTTTTCTACATAAAAACAAAGTTCGCTGGAAACCTGCAACTCGCCGGAAACCTGCAAATCGCCGGAAAACTAGCCGGACGCTTCAGAAACTCGCCGGACGCATCCCGTGCGTCATGACGACGCTTCCCATGGCCACGTGTCCATTTTTTATTGGTTTTTGCTCCACGGACGCATCCCGTGCTTGCCGGACGCATCCCACTCCTTAAGCCCCTCTCCACCAACGCAGGAGGGTGACATTTTTGTAAAACATGTTGGTCAACGAACATTTTCGTAAATTCCCCTAAATTTAAACTTAAGCATCCTTACATAAAAAAAGAGAAAGAAAAACACATTGACACAAAAAGTTCTATTTCTATACCATAGTGGTATCAAGGTCTACTTAAAGCCATTTCTACTTATTATGGTGGATGATGAGGTAACATCCTAATGACTCGGCAACATCACCAGTCGCGACCCACAAAGCATTGGGGCATAACTAAATAACCAAACATCGCTAGGCCGCGACATGAATCCCATAAGGGTCGTAGGTTGCAACAAAGCTCAAACCGTGACATGAGGCTCTGACACAAGCCTAAGCAGGGTCCGGGCAACACTTCAATATCATCGCATATAACAAGAATTGTACATCACCTTGACAAAGGCCCATACAGCGACACAACAGTAACGTTGTTGCTTGGGACATAATACCACAACACATGCCAGGTTGTGGGTCAAGATTAGTGATAGACTAAGATGTTTGGTGCATCTTCAACACTTAGAAGTATTCATGAGAGTGTAACGAATGTAGAGAATGATAGAAGCACTTTATTGGTTGTTAACGAATATCATCTAGACACAAGGCAACAAATGACATCAGTTAGACCCTGGGCCATGAACAACGACGAATGGTAAGTAGTGGCCTACAATATTTGAAGGCCAATGTCAACTATAGCGGAAAAAGTGCATTGAAGTTAGGGCTATAATCGAACCGAACAAACACGAACAAGACCATGTTCGTATTCGTTCGTTAAAGAAATTAACCCATTTTTGCGAACTGTTCACGAACGCATACCGAACATAAGTTTATGTTCGTGTTCGTTCGTTAAAGAAATTCAGTTGTTCACGAAATGTTCGTGAAACTAGTCTCGAACACAAACGAACGCAAGCAAATAAAAACGAAAGCAAACGAACATTTAACTTGAATATAATAACATTTTTATCCTTAAACATTGTATATAATTAGTTAAATACAACAATCAAATGATAAATCAAAACACAAGAAGTCTACTACCCACCAAACGATCAATCATGTTTAGCTAAGTTAGACATAACTATCCACAAAAATGTCTTAAAATGTTCAAATTTTAGCTAACTTAGAAAAAAACAGGGTTTTATGTTTTCAGGGTTTTATGTTTTCAGTATATTTAGATAAAAAGTTTGTTATTTATTATTTTTTTAATATAATCAAACAAACATAAACGAAGTTAACAAAAGATATGACCGAACGTTCGCGGACGCATTTGAACGAACGAGACCTGTGTTCGTGTTTGTTCGATAAGCCAACCGAACGAACTTTTTGTTCGTGTTTGTTCGTTAAGCTAATCAAACGAACATAAACAAACTTCCCGTCGAACGGTTCACTGAACATTCAGTACGTTTACAGGCCAATAGAAGTTACCTAAAACCCTTTGCACTTAGGGAATGGATGTTCTGTAGAAAAAGGCCATAATCAGAAGCTTGACCCCATGCTTCCAAGAATAGCACCTCAAGCAAGGCATTCAATACTACAAATACCACCCTTGATCACGTAAGGTAAAAATATCACATTCTCTTCTCTCTACTCTTAGACTTAACATCCCTTGTTCGTTCTTATTCTCCAAACAAACACACTTATTCTCACACCGAGTGTATTAATGTGAAGAAATCTCTTCTGCGTGCCGCGAGGATGGCAAAAAACCCCAAGCCGACGGGTATACCCGAAACCCGAAATACATGGGCCGGGTATACCCGATTCCCGACGGTATAGGCCGGGCTTAAAAATATAAAAAAGTCCTGTACGGGTACGGGTATGAGATTTAGTGATACATGCCCGATACCCGGCCCGTTTACCCGAGTTATACCCGAAAACTATATTAAATTAAATTTTTTATTTATGTAAACTTTAGTAGATACAATTATTCATTATTCATAGATTTTGCTCTTTTATTTGTTTTCAAGACTTTAACATACACATACAATATATTATATTTAGTTATGTTGTCTCTATCCAAAGTAGCAGTACATTAGTTAGTTAATTATGTAGATATATGTTTCAAATATGCATTTTAAATATTTCAAATATGCATTTTAATAGGATATGTATGTATGTTATTGATTATATTTTCCTTTATTGTATTTATTAAAATAGTAAATTATATAAACATTAGAGTAAAAAATGCATACAAGAGTCTCAATGGTATTTTTAACAAATTAACGGTATACCCGATACCCGATGGGTAATTACCCGAAATATACCCGACGGGTAACGGGGTGGGTATGGGCCAAAGAATTACAACCGGGTACAGGCTTGGGATTACCAATACCCGACCCAAACCTGGCCATTGCCATTCCTACGCGAGGTTCATAGTGTTATTCGTTTTGCAGCTTGTGAGTTTCAGAAGATAAATGAAGTCACATCAGCAACGAGACGTATCTAAACCGGACGAGCTACTCTGTGCACTGCCCCAAGACTTTTGCCTTGAGGTGATGAGTCTTGTAACAAAAGTGGACAAAGTTGTAGATTTAATAATAGTATTAGAAGGTGTGTATTGAGGTGATGAGTCTTGAGGTGTTATTCGTTTTGCAGCTTGTGAGTTTCAGAAGATAAATGAAGACCCCGCTCTTTAAACAAAACCATCTCTTCATATAACTACGTAACTAGAAATCACATAATATACATAAACAATTACGGAACAAATCATAACAATTGGTTATAACATTTGTTAGATAACAAAAAACTCCGAGCAGTCAAGAAAAAGTCCGATTAGATAACAAAAAAACTCCAATCGCATAAATTGAGGGGAACGTTAAACCCAATTCAAACATGAAAAATCGTTTTTCGCAAACATGATCCAATCGCGGGAACAAAATAACAAAAAGAGAAGAAAATCGTATACGATCAATCATTTAAAGAAGAAGAATGAGATTGAAATCCTATATTATCATTAGGCTTGTAAACGAACCGAACGTTCATGAACTGTTCGTGAACTTTTTCCTTAGGAAGTTTGTTTATGTATGTTTATTGAATAAACGAAAGAACATAAGCACACGTGTTGTGTGTTCATGAACATCCGTTTATGTTCGTTCATTTATGTTTATATTTGTTCGTTTAAATTTGAATAACTACATAGTTATACTTTTATAACTATAAACATAAAAGACGCTTTCTAACTACTGATATAAATATAACTAGTTGGGTTTTTTGATGGAATTGAACTTACGGTAATCAATCAGTAATTCATATAAAAGGCTATTTTATGTCTATTTATGTTTATTCATATGTGTTTGTTTAGTATTGTGTTGTTTTTTGTTTGTTAAATTATGCTCATTTAAGTTGCTTTGTCTATGTTCATTTACGTTCGTGAACACTTCGTTAAGCTTTTAAGCGGCCGAACATAAACGAACACGAACATGTTAATGAACTGGCATGAACAAAAAAATGTGTTTGATTATATGTTTTTGTTCGTGTTCGTGTCTCGTTAAAGTTAAATGAACATAAACAAATAAAGAATACTTCGCGCGTGGTTGCCCCTACACATTGTCAGTGACGAGTAATTGGACCACCTCCCTAATGTAATGACGTCGTACCATATTAAATTATATAAATAAATTCACTTAAAAACTAATACATGTTATTTTATTATTCATGTATTTACAAAAATCGAAGGACTATTCAAGATAAGACTTGTTTGCTGGCAGCCATTGATGTTGTTTTCAAAACCTCCATCAAGTCAATTCTTTCTCTCTAAACAATCATAAAAATATGGCGATTATAGTTTTGTATCCATCTCCGGGTATGGGCCACCTCATCTCAATGGTGGAGCTCGGAAAACTCATCACCAAACACCACCCTTCTTTCTCCATCGTCGTCCTCACTCTCATCCCCTCCTTTAACACCGGCACCACCGCCACCTACGTCCGCCACATCTCCGCCACCTTCCCCGCCATCACCTTCCACCACCTCCCTGACATCCCTCTTGACCCCCTACTTTTCCCCTCAATGGAAGCCATCATCTTTGAGCTTATTCGACATAGCAACCCCAACGTCGATCACGCTCTACAATTGATTTCTTCGTCTTCTAAGATCACCGCCTTCGTTATCGACACGTTTTGCTCTCCCGCGAGGTCTTTGGCTGAGAATATTAATGTGCCGGTTTACTACTTCTTTACTTCTGGCGCATGCTGCCTTGCACAATTACTTTACATGCCGACACTTGATAAAACCACTACTGAAAGTTTTAAAGATATGCATACACTCATCCGTTCGCCCGGGTTGCCTCCGATACCATCATCGGATATGGTAGGCCCTCTTCTTGATAGAACTTCTATTGATTATTCCAATTTTCTTGGAAAATGCGAGCAACTGCCCAAATCAGCTGGAATTATTATTAACACGTTTGATTCGCTGGAGCCGAAAGCAATTAAAGCCATAAACGGCGGAGTTTGTGTCCCGGATCTGCCTACACCGCCGATCTACTGCGTGGGACCGTTGATAGCGAGTGGTGGTGATGGTTCGCATGAGTGTTTAAGTTGGCTGGATTTGCAACCGTGTGGAAGTGTTGTGTATTTGTGTTTTGGGAGTTTGGGTGTGTTTTCGAGTGAGCAGTTGAAGGAGATAGCGAAGGGGCTGGAGATGAGTGGATTTCGGTTTATTTGGGTGGTTAGAAGCCCGCCGTCGAACAAAAAAGAAGACCGGTTTCTGCCACCGCCTGAGCCAGACTTGGATGTACTACTGCCAGAAGGTTTCTTGGAGCATACGAAAGACAGAGGGCTCGTGGTGAAGAAATGGGCGCCGCAAGTGGCTGTCCTCAACCACAAGTCTGTGGGCGGGTTTGTGACACACTGCGGGTGGAACTCGGTCTTGGAAGCCGTATGTGCTGGGGTTCCAATGGTGGCATGGCCGCTATACGCGGAACAAAAGTTCAATAAGGTGGTGTTGCGGGATGAAATGAAGTTGGCGCTACCTATGGATGAGTCTGAAGGCGGGTTAGTGACCGCAATGGAGGTGGAGAGGCGGGTCAGACAGTTGATGGAGGGGGATGAAGGTAAAGCTATTCGGGAGGTGGCGACCGCAAGAAAAGAGGAGGCGGATATGGCAGTGAGTGACGGTGGGTCTTCCCGTGTGGCTCTGTCTAAGTTAGTTGCATCGTGGTAGCTGTTAAACGTCGATTACGAAAGAAAGAAAAAATACCATATGTTAATCGTCGTACCGATAGTTTTTATTTGTTACGTCTAGATGTTGTTTTAGAGTTTTGGTTTGTTACTTCTTGTTTATCCTGAGAGGTTATTTGTTAAGACACTACGTGAAATAGACTTCTTTATTATGTTGTTACTTATATTGTGGATATACTTGATATATGGTTAAAAATATTTTTTTAGTTTAGTGTATATAAATACTGTAATAATATCAAGATATAGAGTAAATAGAAAACTTAGTTTTTTATTCTTAAAATAAAAACCAAATTAAATACAACTAGGTTTTTTTGACGATCGTCACGTTGCGACGAACTTCTTTTGTTATTTAGTCTATGTTTACATGTGTTTTAAAATCACTACAAGCGCAAGCGCGTTGCGCACGGAACCGCTAACAAAAACAAAAAGAAAATATAGAAAAAACACTAAAAGATAACTAAAAGAAAATCGACCAAAAACGTTGTATGGTAATACTGGGTACCGGTACTGAATTACTCGAACCGAAAGATCATAACTATCAATTCAGTACCGAATTTTGGTGTTCCTGGTACCAGTTCGCTACCGGTTTTAACCTTCATATACCGGTACCGTAACCGGTATTTTTTGGTTCCAGTATCGATTCAGTATCGGTTGGCACCGAACTCATCCCTACCCCTGAGACTAAAAAAGATATCATTAAAAGTTGAAGAAAATCAACCAAAAAAATATGCACGATACTATTGTTGTTCGTACGGTACCCGTGATCATGGATCAGCAAATGTTACCGGGTAGCAGTACTGAATTTCCCAAACTAAAAGATTTTCAGAATCATTCGGTTGGCATTTTTTGTACCGGTGCGGGTTTTTACCTTCCCGTACCGATAACGTACTGATATTTTTGATACCGGTACCGATTGAAAACAAGTTTATCCAACTTAAAAAGTAAAGAAAATAACTATTATTATAATATTAAAATTATAAAAAAAAAACTATATATACCATTACAATATTTAAAATACTATTCATTGTCTTCTATTTTTAATATGTATGTATGTATGTATATGTATGTATAATTTTCTTTATTTAAATAGAACATCTATAGACTTTTATGATTGCCTTTAAAAAAAAAAGAATCCGAACCTTATTTACCCAAAACCATCTAAACTACATTTTTATTTGTAAGTTGCTGAAGTTAAAACAACTTTCATTTATATCCATGTTTAATTGTTTACACAATAGATACTACTTACTAAGTCAAATTAATTATTCAGTTGTTTATTATTATATGAAACCAGGTTTATCATCTTTCTTCGCGTTGCGGCGAAGTTTTTTTGTTATTTAGTCTGTGTTTACATGTGTTTTGAAATCACTACGAGTGCGTTGCGCATGGAAACACCGACAAGAATAAAAAGAAAAACAGAAAAAAAAACACTAAAAGATAACCGAAAGAAAACCAACCAAAAAAGTTGTATGGTAATGATGTTGTTCGTATGAAACTCATGGTCAGAGATGAACAAATGGTACTGGGTACCGGTACCGAATTTCCAGAACCGGAAGATCTTAAGTATCAATTAGGTATCGACTTTTGGCGTTCCTGGTACCGATTTGCTATCGATTTTTACCTTCATATACCGGTACTGTAACCGGTATTTTTGGTACCAGTATCGATTCGATATTGGTTGACACTGAGTTCATCCTTACCCCTGAAACTAAAAAAAGGAAGTCATTAAAAGTCGATGAAAATCAACAAAAAAAATTGTGCGATACCGTTGGTGTTCATACGTTACCCGTGATCAGGGATGAACAAATGATAACGGGTAGCATTTATCCCCACCCATGATAAAAAAAATCATTAAAGTTAAGAAAAATAATAAAGAAAATAATTAGGAACTCTGCTCACAACAAAATTTACAATGAAAGGCCTACGAAAATAAACACAGTTGCGAATTTAGTTTTAAGTTAACAAACGCGAGTTATTAGAGAAAATTATATAGTATAAATAAAAAACAATAAATAAAAATTGCCACATGGCAACTTCTTGATGGTTAAACTACTATTCATTAGCTTTGTAATTTAATATATTGTAACTATAATGTAATTGTAATTAGGTTTTACTTGCAAGACAAAAGAAAAGCAAATACACAAGTCGAAAGGCACGAAAACATCAAATGAAAAAACAAAGATAAAAGCTAGTATTATTATTAGATGATAATTTTGCATCAGTTCTTTAGTTTCATTAAATTAGGTTATATCCAACTAGATTAGGAGGAAACAAATGTTTTTAGCGAAAAAAACCTATTTTGGTAAATACTTTTCAAATCACCTATTTTAGTAAATATTTTCTAACCAACACCCATTAGGAAAA